>JAAAWM010011275.1:0-70610 GCA_036873465.1 Thinopyrum obtusiflorum | reverse complement strand
GACGGTAGAGGCCATCCACTTGCCTCCTGCTCCAGATTCGGACATTTTCGGAAGGCCTTTGTGGGCGGAGAAGACGAACGCTTGGACACTGGGGCTCGAGCGAAGGGGAATGGATAAGCAGAAGGAGAAGGCGTGGGTGAAAAAGGGGAGTTCTTATCTCCTTATAAAGGCGGCAGGGATCCAGCGCCTCCCCACTTGCCCTGTGAACTCGCTTATTCCCCAAGCGTCGCACTGAAGATGCGGTTGGGTTACCCATACCCGTATTGATGAGAATCCCGAGATAGGGGGACACGATCACTGCTTCGATAAGACATGCCCATAAAACCGCCTCGCAACATGCGCAGTAGCTGGTTAGGGAGAACGGCTCGAATAAAGACCGGGTCATGGCGTGATGTCATGTTAGGAAAAGTTGTCAGCGGATTAGATTTGTGGAATATTGTACTCTCTACGGTGGTATGTGGAATTTGTTTTGCAGAGCCGGACACGATCCTTGTGTTCAAAATCTTCTATGGAGTATTCGAAGAAGGAACCTGCCTTGCAATGCCGAAGACAATCTGCACACCGGACTCATCGTCATTGAAGCCTCGTTCAGGGGCTACTGAGGGAGTCCTGGATTAGGGGGTCCTCGGACAGCCGGACTATATACTTTGGCCGGACTGTTGGACTATGAAGATACAAGATTGAAGACTTCATCCCGTGTCCGGGTGGGACTCTCCTTTGCGTGGAAGGCAAGCTTGGCAATTCGGATATGTAGATCTCCTTCTCTGTAACCGACTCTGTGTAACCCTAGCCCCCTCCGGTGTCTATATAAACCGGAGGGTTTAGTCCGTAGGACAACAACAACAATCATAATCATAGGATAGCTTCTAGGGTTTAGCCTCTACGATCTCGTGGTAGATCAACTCTTGTAATACTCATATCATCAAGATCAATCAAGCAGGAAGTAGGGTATTACCTCCATTGAGAGGGCCCGAACCTAGGTAAACATTGTGTCCCCCACCTCCTGTTACCATTAGCCTTAGACGCACAGTTCGGGACCCCCTACCCGAGATCCGCCGGTTTTGACACCGACAGGCGTTGCCGCTTTAAGTAGCGCATTCCGGTGAGGCCAAGCGTCCTGGTGCGTCATTAAGTCGTCGGAGTTGGTTCCTCGAGCACCGAGCCTCTTAACGAAGGCATACGGACGGACGGCATGAATGCGGGCAGCTGGCACCGGCTGGGAACGCACCACGCGACGGCGCGAGGGACGAGGGTTTTTGGTGTGCCAGGGTAGTCAGCTGCGGTCGTGGCAACATTGGAGATGCCCTTTGCTCACATGCGATCGACGCATGTCATTGAAAAAGCAAGACGACCCGGCATGGTCTCAGGTCCTGAGGATGCAGTTGGCCGCGCTACACCACTCCGCGGACGCGTCCCGGCACCCCGTGCATCCTCGACGAGCCGGGTGTTGGGGTGTGTTTGGATTGTGTCCAAAGTGCACCTTACCAAAATTTTGGTCATGACCCAAAGATTGGTCTTTGTTTGGATGGTTGCCATTTTTTTTTGAGGTTTTGGTCATGACCCAAAAATGGATGGTTGCCATTTTTTTGGCATGCCAATGAACTCTAGCCAACTCTAGTTCATTTTTCTTGCCGATGTCGGCCAAATCATGGGCAACCAAAACCTCAACCAAAATTTTGGCTACCCAATGCTTTGATGGGGCAACCTTGGGCACAAACCAAACATACTAGCTGTTGGTCGTGCCACAGCACTAACGCCACCCTCGGCACACTGAAATCGACCGTGTCTAGCGACGATGAGCGTGTCGCTCACCGCGGTCGCCGTGTCCAGAGGCGGTGCTGGAGCTACGCCACGTTGTTGGCCCCCATGACCCACATGAACGGTTGCCGGTGGCGAGGAGGTCGTGGGCCAGCTCCTCCATTGGACTAGTTTGCGCTATGTCGTCCCGACAGGTGTGCCCCACATGTCGGTTTCCCTATTTTCCCAGCCATATTCGAGCGTCAGTGCTCCGCGTTGCGCATTAGGCCTTTCACGATGTAGGCCAAGCGATACAACTTATTGTTTATTTGAGCCGGTCAAGTATAATCATGTGGCGTTTGTTTATTTCTCATTCATCTCCAACCCTCTTCTCCATCTATCATGTCGCCCTCCGGTCGAGTCCATCCTCCCGCATGCCTCATTTGAACATTCTGCCGAGTATCATTCGCATGTGGGCCTAGACCATGCTTGTATTTCCAATGTTTATTTGTAATTTGTCCGACATGCATACAAACAAACGGTTCATTTGAAGTTTCACTTTGCCTCCACTACGTGTCGCTTCGCGTCTTAGTTTTGGCATCCCATTCGGTTCATGCATGCCCCGACACATGTTGACAAGATCGATTGATGTTCAGAGATCAATTGCATGTCGTGCAAGGAGATAAAGGTTTGGTCTATTTCTATGATAGAAATGACCCGCGGGGGGGGTCTGTGTGGATCAGAGGGAGTATATTGTACGTTCATAAGCGAAATGAACGTATTGTACCCACCCTAGTCCTCTTTTAATCGATCTCCGGACCCCGAGATGAAATCGAGAGAGAACGAGTGGGGGCATGTGTGATACCTAAGGCGGATTCAAAATTTTGAACCGGTGATCATAGCATCCGCAAATCATATATAAAGGGTATTCAATGTTCGTTTCGTTTTTGAACGTACAATATACTCCCTCCTATCCTTTCTAGTTTACATATAAGTTTTATGTGTAATCAAAGTATCTCTACTTTGATAAAAAAAAGTATCAACATTCAACAACGCCCAATCAATATTGTTAGATTCATACGTACTCCTAGATTTGTACTCGAGATGGTTTCCAATTTGTTTTCAACCACGTGAATGTGCTTGTTCTCGCGCATGCTCTTCCTACTAGGATTTCGCCACGTATAGCCAGTCCAATAGTAACTTTTTTTAAGCTCCCTGTCCAATAGTACTAGTGGAGTACTGACAACATCTGTACTAGAGTATGCAGTGCTCATAGTTGTACTCCCTCCTTCCATTTTATATAGGGCCTATGTGGAGGAGAGAGATGTGAAAAAGTAAGGGGAGTGAGCTCTCATGCAAGAGCCTAGCTATATACGCATTCCTAGTTAAATACGTACAATAAATATGAAGAAAGAGATGGAGAGGAGATGGAAAAAAGTACTAATACAATAGCCAACCTTATAATTTTTTTTGCGGGAAATAGCCAACCTTATAGCCCACACTACTGTATGAGTGCATATAATAGATGATGGCTATAGATGACATGGCAGTTCCTTATAGCTATCGACTGGCTATATTATTAACCATGCTCTAATGCGTTTTTCAAAACCACATTCGACTATTGACAAGATTAATAGTACATGAGATGTATAATGTGAAAATTATATCATTGGAAGCTCCTTTCACATACGTATCCCTGCCTTACCCTCCCTTTCGGTCACTTACTTGCGGACCCCATGCTTGCTAGGCCCCGCATGTCAGTTACTCAATGGGTTCGGCCACGTCAGGGGATCCTCATCCGTAGTATACTCCCTCCATTTTTATTTACTCCACATAAAATGACGCGGGCGGGGGAGTGGGAGGGACGTCAGTTTGCTCTCAACTGCGGTCCCACAAGCGAGCGAAAACGCAAGACGAAGCGTGTTCCATTCGGTGAGCGACGTGGAGGGTCCAGCGTGCCGGGCTGCAACGCGAAGGCGACAAGAGCGATGTACAGTCAAAACCGATTGACCGGTCATCACCGGAACCACTATTCACACCAAAACCTTTGCTGCTCAGCCTACGCCAGCCACTGCCCTAAAACCACACCTAATCTCTAGCCCCTTCCCCCACCTTTCGATCCCCTAGCCCGCATCAAGCGTCCCCTAGTTCGCCGGAAAGCCATGGTGTGCCGCAAGATCACGTACTACAAGATGCTGACGCCGGAGCGCCGCGCAGAAATCACGGCGGCGGTCGGCGCCAGAGACCTCCGTTCCCAAGCTCGCTTTGCGGCGGGCCAATCCCCGAGTTCTCTGGAGCCAAGCTACGAGGAGGAGGAAGCTGATCCAATGTTCATGGCGGAGGTCGCGGCGCAGAAGGCCCCCGATGGGTATGAGATGATGGACGTCGACTTCGTGCCGGCGTCCGAGTCCCCCATGGTGCAGGCGGACCAGCGGTTCAACCTGGAGATACTAAAGGAGGACCGGGAGGCAGAGGCTCAACTCGACACGGAGCGCGCGCATGCCGCTGCCATCAAGGCTCTCCTGCAGGCGGAACCGAATGTCGTGGATGTGAACCGGGCGGCGGAGGCTCAACTTGAGGCGGAGCGCGCGGATGCCGCTGCCATCGAGGCCCTCCTGCAGGCGGAACCGGACGTCCTAGACTTGAACCGGGCGGCAGAGGCTCAACTCGACGCGGAGCGCATGGATGCCGCTCTCATCGAGGCCCTCCTGCAGGTGGAACCAGACGTCCTGGACTTGAACCGGGCGGCGGAGGCTCGACTCAACACGGAGCACGCGGATGCCGCTGCCATTGAGGCCCTCCTGCAGGCGGAACCGGACGTCCTCGACTTGAACCGGGCGGTGTTCTTGTCCGTGCAGAGCGCCCGCACGCGCCGCGTGAACGAGTAGCTGGAGGCCGAGGACAACCATGGTGTGGAGACACACGTCGGCAGCTACGGCTGGTTCGCGCCGGCAGCCAAAGACGACGAGGCCGTCTCGTTCCGCGAGCAGTGATAGTTTTTCTTTATGTTATTGTTTTTATGGATCTTTTGCTGTGTAAAAACATATATTGTTATGCAAGTCGCCTGACTTGGGTCAGTCTACCATTTCAGGCGGTTGGATGAATATCCTACGTCTCCTAACCCTTCTTCCTCACCTCTTCTTCTTCCCCAACAGACCACCGCACGGGCCGTACGGATACTCCCCAACATGCGGTTGGATAAACATACTCTATGAACGAAAATTATGTTTCAGCGGTAGGATGGCTGAGTTTGGTTTGTTCACATGCGACAGCACGTATCAGTGAGGGTGCGTTCCCTTGGTTGGGTTTGCGGCATGCAGGAGCGACTGTGCATGTGAGGGTGCGGTGCGACCGCGGCGTGCAGGAGCGACCGTGTGAGGGTGCGGTGCGACTGCAACAGCCGTGCGCAAGTGTACCTCCTTTTCATTTTGAAAACTTTAGGCAAGCTTGGCAAAAATGTGTGGCGAAGTATGGCAATGCAAGGCCTAGACCCAAACAGGATAAGTACATAGTACTAGTACTACGTACTAGGAGTACTAGTGTTAAAAAAGAAAGGCGGGTTTTCCTTCGCGGGATTAATCGATACAAATCCTCGTTTCACGTGTCAATTAATGAGTATTTTTTTCTCCAAAGCCCAATGAGCTAACCATCTCACTCCTCATCGCTTGATTAATGCAACGCCATGCAAACCAACCTTCTCACTTTCGCATGCATGCAGGGGATATTAATGTCCTTGGTTGCTAGTACGAGGCAAACCCCATCAATTTTGCCTCGATTAGTGTTAGTGGCCTTTTGCAAATTGTAATTTTGATATACTGGCCTTGTGTACAAAAAAAATGGAGGTAGTAACTATATTTGACTTCCTTCCCCATTGCGGTGACGTCGACGATATCTCGAACGTTGTGGTTTGGCGAAGTGCGTTCGACGGAGAACACCATTGAGGGAGACCACGGTAAGTCATTCGCAAGTGCCGCCTGCAAGCCGAGACAACCGCCTTATTTGCATCCAGGAAGTCCGTTGAACCAAAGGACGCGTAAATGTACTAGTACTACTCGCACACAATAGCGTCGTCCGTCCAGCTTAGTGCGATGAGATGGTTTCTCGAAGAAGACGATGGAGAAGCGGAGTCAGCGAAGAGTGAAATGATGGTTGCTTCGTCCGTGCTTTGTGATTTGACGCCTCACTGCTTTGTGATTTGTGATAGAAGGGACAGGGGAGTAGACTCTGTCCTCTATACTGTACATGCGTCCAAGCACGGGAGAAAGAGGAGAGACGTTGCATTTTTCTATTCCTTCAATCAATCAATCAAGGAGCTTTGGTTCCATCCTTTTGGCTTTGGCAACACCGTCCACAATGGTTCCCACGATGCCAAAAGCTATTTTCACATTTGTCTACACATAGTGGATGCCCTTAACCATACCACTTGGTTTTGCTCCTGTGTGCTATCTATACAAATCTCAATTATATTGATCTAAAAAATTATAGAACCAAGATTAGTAAAAAGGAGGTGATTTTGCCGCGCGGATGGCGGGGGAGGTTTCTTATTTTTAGAGGACGTTGTCCTGGCGGTTTGCTAACATGCGGTCCCACGTGTCAGTGCTTTACCAAGCCGATCCGCTTCCCACATGAGGCAGAACAACGGCAGAAGTAACACGTGGTTAACTTGAAAAAGATGAGGGAGAAGCGGATTCAGCAACGAGGGAAATGATGGTTGCTTCGTCCCTCCAACTTCTTCTTTTTTAGCATTATTACTTCGTCCCTCCAACTTAACTGCGGGAAAGGTGCAGCTTTGTGATTTGACGCCTCATTGCTCATTACTACGCCGGCGCCATGACTGGGTTCTTCACCCCGGCTGCTCTGCACTGTATTCCGGTATGGCACGTGGACCCGGTAGCTTGATGCCCCACATGTCGGCGAAAGGGACTAGAAGATTTATGAAAGCGACCCCCCCCCCCCCCCCCCCCCCCCCCCCCCCCCCCCCCCCCCCCCCCCCCCCCCCCCCCCCCCCCCCCCCCCCCCCCCCCCCCCCCCCCCCCCCCCCCCCCCCCCCCCCCCCCCCCCCCCCCCCCCCCCCCCCCCCCCCCCCCCCCCCCCCCCCCCCCCCCCCCCCCCCCCCCCCCCCCCCCCCCCCCCCCCCCCCCCCCCCCCCCCCCCCCCCCCCCCCCCCCCCCCCCCCCCCCCCCCCCCCCCCCCCCCCCCCCCCCCCCCCCCCCCCCCCCCCCCCCCCCCCCCCCCCCCCCCCCCCCCCCCCCCCCCCCCCCCCCCCCCCCCCCCCCCCCCCCCCCCCCCCCCCCCCCCCCCCCCCCCCCCCCCCCCCCCCCCCCCCCCCCCCCCCCCCCCCCCCCCCCCCCCCCCCCCCCCCCCCCCCCCCCCCCCCCCCCCCCCCCCCCCCCCCCCCCCCCCCCCCCCCCCCCCCCCCCCCCCCCCCCCCCCCCCCCCCCCCCCCCCCCCCCCCCCCCCCCCCCCCCCCCCCCCCCCCCCCCCCCCCCCCCCCCCCCCCCCCCCCCCCCCCCCCCCCCCCCCCCCCCCCCCCCCCCCCCCCCCCCCCCCCCCCCCCCCCCCCCCCCCCCCCCCCCCCCCCCCCCCCCCCCCCCCCCCCCCCCCCCCCCCCCCCCCCCCCCCCCCCCCCCCCCCCCCCCCCCCCCCCCCCCCCCCCCCCCCCCCCCCCCCCCCCCCCCCCCCCCCCCCCCCCCCCCCCCCCCCCCCCCCCCCCCCCCCCCCCCCCCCCCCCCCCCCCCCCCCCCCCCCCCCCCCCCCCCCCCCCCCCCCCCCCCCCCCCCCCCCCCCCCCCCCCCCCCCCCCCCCCCCCCCCCCCCCCCCCCCCCCCCCCCCCCCCCCCCCCCCCCCCCCCCCCCCCCCCCCCCCCCCCCCCCCCCCCCCCCCCCCCCCCCCCCCCCCCCCCCCCCCCCCCCCCCCCCCCCCCCCCCCCCCCCCCCCCCCCCCCCCCCCCCCCCCCCCCCCCCCCCCCCCCCCCCCCCCCCCCCCCCCCCCCCCCCCCCCCCCCCCCCCCCCCCCCCCCCCCCCCCCCCCCCCCCCCCCCCCCCCCCCCCCCCCCCCCCCCCCCCCCCCCCCCCCCCCCCCCCCCCCCCCCCCCCCCCCCCCCCCCCCCCCCCCCCCCCCCCCCCCCCCCCCCCCCCCCCCCCCCCCCCCCCCCCCCCCCCCCCCCCCCCCCCCCCCCCCCCCCCCCCCCCCCCCCCCCCCCCCCCCCCCCCCCCCCCCCCCCCCCCCCCCCCCCCCCCCCCCCCCCCCCCCCCCCCCCCCCCCCCCCCCCCCCCCCCCCCCCCCCCCCCCCCCCCCCCCCCCCCCCCCCCCCCCCCCCCCCCCCCCCCCCCCCCCCCCCCCCCCCCCCCCCCCCCCCCCCCCCCCCCCCCCCCCCCCCCCCCCCCCCCCCCCCCCCCCCCCCCCCCCCCCCCCCCCCCCCCCCCCCCCCCCCCCCCCCCCCCCCCCCCCCCCAGGGGCGTAGAGGGGGGTATGCGATGGAGAGAGAGATGCTCTTCGTTTCTCTTTATTATGACTAACTTTATATATAGTATAAAAATATACAAATTCACAGTGCGTAATAAATATCATTGTGGGCACCATGCAATGCAAGCGTTCATACTCCTCCATATAACTTTGTAATGTTGTATATATGTAGAAATTCTAAAATATTTTTTTGGCCACACTTTATTCAAAAGGAATGTTGTATGCGAAATAAACGTGCAGAGAGGGCTTTTTAGATCAATGGGGTACATGATGTAACATGTGTGAATGTGTAGTTGATGCATTTGGCAGGGCCTAGAGAGGTATGTGTGTGTATTACGTATTCGAGAGAGGCATGGATAGAGGGGCCGACAGGGGGGGCGTGGGAGAGATAGCACGAGAAATGAGAGTGGTCTAGAGAGAGAGAGACGAATATGATGTCACGGTGAGATATTCCCTTGAGTGTGTATATGCAAGGGGGGAGTGGATAGAGGCACCAGGAGAATATATTTTTTGTGTGTGGTGTCTGTGTTGGTATGTGTGGGTGTGAGAAGATAACGAGACATGGGGGCAGAGGGTGTGTCACCGCGTGAGGTTCGGTGGGTCGAGGTGAGGCCCTTCGTTCGGTTCCGTCCTGCGCCACATTGGTCGGCCCGTGACGCATTTAGGGAGACCCATGGATGACTAGTCGTACAAGACAAAGATAGCATAATTGTGAAGGACTCTATGTCCACTGACAAAGCCGGCTAGGATTTGTAACCCTAGGTTCTCGGACTAAGGTAACCCCTTTATCTCTGATATTACTATTCATCCAACCTAACTTTAAGGGGCATCCTACAGAATGCTCTGCTAGAATCATACTCGTCGATTAGGAAGAGAGGTGTGAGACAATGCGTGAGAGACATGCCTAAAGATAATGTGCATACATGAGACACATAGGCAGGTCTATGTATATAGAAAGGGTCGATGGGGATTGTGCGTGTGTATGCTTGCGAGAGGAAGAGTGCTTGTGATAAAGGTTAGTGAAAACAGTCGTAAATGGTTACGAGAGGGAGGGAGGGTTATATCGAGAGCAAGTGTGCGAGAAAGACACCTCGGGAGAGAGTGTGTGAGCATGTGTGAGAGACCACCGATGGAGACTGAAACTACACGTACAAGACTGATGTACACATTGATTAAAGATATAAATTGTATCCAAATATTAGGATGGGATCTTGATATTTGCAATTCGCGTAAGGAACGGTCATTGATCCATCAGACATCTAGATTCTATCGAATTTGAGCATGTCTATGTTATTATTCGACACAATTGATCCACATAGTTAGTATTTTGAACTCCAGACAATGCATCGCTTTAGCAATCGAATATAAACGTGAGTATAGTTCATGTTGTGTGTGTAAAGCACATTATACATACGAAAGTTACACAATGAACATTATAAATAGCTACCTATGAACTAGCATACATTTGAATTCAACTTAAGGTGGTTTTAAAAAATCGAATTCAACATGAAGTCCATTCAATTATTTGAATTTGATATCATGGCATTTGTAAATCATACCTAAATTATGGGGGCACCAATCTTTGCTCTGATTTTGTACATAATAGCAATGTAGTCGTGTACAAAATAGATTCTAATTTAGCTCCTCCATTCCAAAATAATCGTAGTTATAGGATTTTCAAGTGTCAAAATTTCAAAAAGAAGCAGATAATTTAATGAGGTTTTCAAACATACAAGGTCAAATTTAACGTTGTCTATTTAGGTCAATCCTCAAAGTTCAAGAGTACTCTAAACGTGAATGCTTGTGTTTCAAAATTTCGAACGAAGCGCCAAAAGAGCCTCTACTCGCCCGAAACCATGTGAGACCAATGTTTGGTAGTACAAGGAAATTACTTTTCTAATAACTCCGACCCGTGAAACCTACCGGCCCGACGTCCAAAGGTCTAAACTGGGGTAGGTTTGTAGCTTCATCTAGACGCCACGCAACCGCCTCCGAAAAACATTCATACACCCCCCCCCCCCCCCCCCCCCCCCCCCCCCCCCCCCCCCCCCCCCCCCCCCCCCCCCCCCCCCCCCCCCCCCCCCCCCCCCCCCCCCAAAACTACCTCTCCACCAGCCGCGAAACCCCGGCGTCCTCCGTCCGCCACCCCATTCCACCCATCAACCACCGCCCTCCTCCATCACGCCGGAGCCGATACCCCGACATCGTCGTCCACCGCAACCTCAACCGCAACGCCCTCCACGGCTAGTAGTTGAAGCCGAGGCCGAGCCGTCCGTACCCGAGCCAGTTCAACCACGCCGTCCTGCGCCTCACCACTGCCGCTCCAACTTCGCCACCCTCCATCGCACCGGAGCTGTTCCTGCTACGCCGTCCTTCGCTGCCTCGGATCTGCTTCCCCTCCGCTGGCATACGGCCACGGCAACACAGTCAACAATTTGGCCATGGGTTCGTCCAAGCCTGCACCCTCCAGAACATCAGTTTCCCCGGCAAAAAGAAGAAAATCGGCGTGACATGTGGAGGCGACCACACCGGCAACCGAAAATGGTACTCCTCTTCCCTTATTCATGCAAATCTGACGTGTCTGCTTGCACGGTATTCATCCCACAGAAGACACTAGTTGACCGCTTCTTCTTGATACTAGATGTTCCTAGTAACTCGCGATGCACAAGGTTTCTCCTCATATACTATTTCACCTTAGCTAGAGGTCCGTTGCCCCCCTGAATTTCAATTCCTGGTCAGTTGATTCCCAATTAATGGAAGCATTCCCCGGCGTAACAGGCGCTAGTCCGCCTATTACGCCGGGGAAGCAGCGCCTCGGTGTTTATCTTAGGGGCGTGTGGGGCCTAGAGCTACTGGCGCCCGATCTGGAGGTCGGCCGGGATTAAAGGGATGGCCTGGGGGCGCTGCCAAGCACGGCTGTGGTGTGAGGTTGAGGGGAGGGCGGGGCGGCGGAGGCAGGGGTCTGGGCCGGTGGTCGCTGGCGGTTCGAGAAAGATCGTCAACAGTGACTGGCGAGAGGTAGACGAAGGCCATCTGCCCGTTCCTTATAGATCGGACGGTTCATTAAAAAAGTCGACTGACCTATTTATTTTCAGTCGACTATTATCTTGACATGACCACATGTGGTGGTGTGCTGGAGGAGTACCTGCATTTCCTGTGCTCATATATTACAAAATCATACGGAGTAGAATCTAATTTTGTTTGCCATGCAATGTTGTAGAGCTATCATATGTCTCCTGTCATTTATTTTTCAGCCACCTGCTATCTGCTAATTTTACAGTGCACTAGTTCTGCACACACTTCACCCATACTCTCACTATTGTGTTTTTATGCAACGGTATTTCAGACTCTGCTGCTATGAGAGAAGCAAAAAAGAAAAGAGAGAAGTCGCTCCAGCGTCGTACGCGGATAGGCCAGACATGTTTCAGCCTTATAATAGGTGCAGTGTCAGCAGATGGAGATGGTAAACGTAGCTCTGGAGTTGATAACCTCACTCACAATGAACCACCATCCCAGGTGCTTGCTTTAACTTCGCGGTGTCATATGTGGTTGCATGTTCCATATGGTGTCTGGCTTGTATTCGAAAGGCTGAAGTCGGTCTTTATTAAGATAAGGAAAGATATTTTTTACATGAACCACCATCACGTGAGCACCAGAAGACAAATAGCTAGTCAGGGCACTGGCCGAGCCAGTGACAAGCCCAGCAAAGATAGGCATCACCTGGAAGCCAACTAAAAAGCCGCGATGGTGGCGAAGCAGCCCGCCTCCCACCAGGCTCTCAGGTCCTAGATGATCATGCTCACCACTCCAGCCGGATGTCTAGCTTGTATTGCTTCCAATTTGGTTAAATTGCATCTGCTTAGCTTACACATTATACCTTTGAATATGACATGCCTTTTTGTTTTTGGTACATACTAGTACATCTATGTATTAACCATGTTCTTACATCAAACTAATGTTGTTGTGTATCCCTCATCAATCACTTATGATGAGGCAGTCAGGCAAGTGGAATACTCCTCATTTAAAGAATGCAGCGTCAGCCTCCCGACATGATTCTCAAGAAACAGCAAGGCTAGATGAAGATAGTGAACGTAGCTCTGTACTTGATTACCGCATTTCCCCTACACTAGCATCACAGGTGCTTGCTCTAACTTGGCAGCGTGATATGTGGTTGCATGTTGCATATGGTGTCTAGATTGTAATTCTTCCAATCTGGTTAAACTGCATGTGCTATTCTGCTTAGCTTATACATTATACCTGTTAATGTGACATGCCTTCCTGTATTTAGTACATAGTACATCTGTCTATTAAGCATGTCCTCACATAAAACTATTGTTTTTTTGTATCCCCGCATAAATCAATATGACGAGACACCTTCAGTATATCCAGTGTGATATTAGTTGCATCTTTGATATGATTTATAGCATGCGCTGCTTCTAATTTGTTGAAATGCCATTTATGATGGGACACTTTTAACTTGGCAGAGTCATATTGGTTGCATCTTTCACGTGGTGTCTAGCTTGCACTGCTTCTTATTTGGTGAAATGGTTTCTGCTTAGTTTACACAAACATTTGTGAATATGCCATGCCGTCCTGTTTTTCGTATTATTCCATCCTGGAATCATGTGTTTGCCTTACATCAAAGTAGTGATTGTCAGTATCATGCACGAATGAGTTCTGAAGAGTGAATTTTATTGCTTTTTCTTGTTGGTTTTACTTGACAATTCAAAATCAATAAAGCGTAAGGAAGTTAGCAAGGCAGCGGATGAAGGTGCTCCTTCCAAATGGAGGGCCTCTACAGATTCTACTCCTCCATCCCCCCAAGATGATTTCCAAGACAACACATGCATAGACACGCAACGTAGCTGTGTTGGTGATGAGCATGTCTCCCCTAGTGCACCATCACAGGTGCTCCCTCTAACTTGGCACTGTTATATGTGGTTGCATGTTATATATGATGTCTAGCTTGTATTGCTTCTAATTTTGTTGAATTGCATCTGCTTACTTTACACATTATAATTGTGACTAAGACACGTGTTCCTGTTTCTAGAACATACAATATCTGTCTATCACACCATGTTCTTACATCAAAGTACATTTGTTCTGAAGAACAAAATTGTTATTCGTTTTTCTTGTCGGTTTGACTTAACATGGCACAGAGAAAGAGGAAGCAAGACAGAACGACAGGGAAAGGGAAGCGAAACAATCCTGCAGATTCTGCTGGTACTGATGGTGCAATAGAAGGTCAAAGTCCAGCAGAAAATTGTACCGATAGGGTATCCCATGCTACACGAGCTGCAGAACAAGCCAAACAGAAACAAATAGCTGCCACCAAACAAGCAGAGACAACCCTAGTTGTTGCAACACCTTCCACAGTACCACCAGCTGCATGATTTACTCATTCGTCAACTTAGCTAGCAGCACGTTCCCAAGCTCCCTTGCCACCTGACACTACTTCCGAAGCACTCTTGACACAAGATGAGTTGGCAAGATCAGATGAACTTTGTGAGCTTCAACAGCAAGAAGGTAGTTGCTGGAGTCAAGTTATAGTTGCATGCTTCTTTATATGTAGTCTCACAGTTTGATGTACACTAACACTTCCTATGTTTGTTGTTGGACTACACCTAGGCGCAAGAGGAAACAAACATCAGGGATAATACTCGATAGGTTAACTAAATCTAGAGGAGGAAGAATGGAGATCCGTTTTGAGGCAGGTTTAAAAAGGCCACGTGATGCTACAGAGTCAGCCAAGTTAGTATCAGAGGCAGCGGTTGTTGTTAGGTGTCATGTACGTATCCTCCCAACATGGATTCAGTACAGGAATGACAAAGACGAAACCTAGTTCAACACCTTCCTCGACCATTTATCTGTAAGTATGGTTATGTATGGAAACTAGTAATATCGTCTTGCTCTGTCCAATACTTTCTAGGTTGCTGATAATGAGACTCCCATAATTTTCAACAGATGAGGTTCAAGTTGGATAGCCAAGATGATGCAACCAGACAAGCTTGCACCCATGTTTTCAAGTTTGCTCTGCGACAGTATCGGTATAACTTGAAGAAAACTCACTTTGAAGGCAAGGCTAACAGTGAACTTGCCCAAACATCTCCAGTGGAAAATATATCTGATGAAGACTTGAGAGGCCTCGCTAAACACTGGTCCGATCTGAAGTATCAGGTACATTATATATATGTCATCAGATCACATGTTGAAGTCCTATTTACGCATGTGCCACACAAATCTATCTTCTTGTAGGTGAACTGTTCAAAGAACAAGGCCAACCGTACGAAAGTGAAATTCCAACAGACGACAGGATCTCGTAGCTATATTGCACACTGCGAGGCTCTTGTAATTAGCTGCTGTTTCACTCTTTTCGTTGTACCATATTATCAGATCTATATTGACTTGTTCCAAATGCAGAGGAAAGCCCGCAAGGACCAAAAAGTACCTAAACCAAATGCTGTGGAAATCTTCAAGGACTGTCACACCAGCAAGAAGACGGGCATGACTACACCAGTCAAAGCCGCTGTTGTAAGTCCTTAATCCTCATGCCTTTTAACTACTACTTACTCTGACTTGTGCCTTGAACTGCATGGTTTGCAACCAATGTCTATTACTCTTTTCAATTTTATACACAATTATCTTAGCGTATCATTGCACCTTACAAGGTTTAAAAGAGAGGAGTGATGTTCCTTTGATCTTGACCTGTAATCTAGTTCCGTGCTGGACTTGCCCACACAATGTTACAATTGCCTGTTTGTCTGTTCTCAGTTGTTTTGTGATATGAATGATGTCATACTATGCTTACCGTATTATAAACTTCTTCTCTTTATCCTTAGCCCTCAATACAATGTGAAGAAATAGACAATACATTAGCGATGGTACATGGTCATATGTTTGGAACCTGGTTTTATTATGTACTTTGCAATAAAATACAACTATTATTTTACATGGGTTCACCAGAATAAGTTCTGTATATAGACCAAAGCTATTTTGTTTGGTTTTGCTGCCTCCTTAATATCTTCTATTCTGGTACTACTAATGTAAAATCACAACTTTTCAGTGAGCTATGGAAAAAATGGTGGAACTGCCACCTTCTGAAGGTGGCGAGGCAACTATAACCGCAATGTCAGCTCTTGCTGTAGTGGGTCAGTACCTGTCCACTAATAGTGCCAAAAGCACGTTCCTGCATAATACTGGGTTGGTTGTTAAGGCAATCTCATCCAAACTGCCTCATGATCAAGATATGCAAGCTCAAAACAATGTTGTATCTGCGCTCCAGACACAAGTCCATTCCCCCCCCCCCCCCCCCCCCCCCCCCCCCCCCCCCCCCCCCCCCCCCCCCCCCCCCCCCCCCCCCCCCCCCCCCCCCCCCCCCCCCCCCCCCCCCCCCCCCCCCCCCCCCCCCCCCCCCCCCCCCCCCCCCCCCCCCCCCCCCCCCCCCCCCCCCCCCCCCCCCCCCCCCCCCCCCCCCCCCCCCCCCCCCCCCCCCCCCCCCCCCCCCCCCCCCCCCCCCCCCCCCCCCCCCCCCCCCCCCCCCCCCCCCCCCCCCCCCCCCCCCCCCCCCCCCCCCCCCCCCCCCCCCCCCCCCCCCCCCCCCCCCCCCCCCCCCCCCCCCCCCCCCCCCCCCCCCCCCCCCCCCCCCCCCCCCCCCCCCCCCCCCCCCCCCCCCCCCCCCCCCCCCCCCCCCCCCCCCCCCCCCCCCCCCCCCCCCCCCCCCCCCCCCCCCCCCCCCCCCCCCCCCCCCCCCCCCCCCCCCCCCCCCCCCCCCCCCCCCCCCCCCCCCCCCCCCCCCCCCCCCCCCCCCCCCCCCCCCCCCCCCCCCCCCCCCCCCCCCCCCCCCCCCCCCCCCCCCCCCCCCCCCCCCCCCCCCCCCCCCCCCCCCCCCCCCCCCCCCCCCCCCCCCCCCCCCCCCCCCCCCCCCCCCCCCCCCCCCCCCCCCCCCCCCCCCCCCCCCCCCCCCCCCCCCCCCCCCCCCCCCCCCCCCCCCCCCCCCCCCCCCCCCCCCCCCCCCCCCCCCCCCCCCCCCCCCCCCCCCCCCCCCCCCCCCCCCCCCCCCCCCCCCCCCCCCCCCCCCCCCCCCCCCCCCCCCCCCCCCCCCCCCCCCCCCCCCCCCCCCCCCCCCCCCCCCCCCCCCCCCCCCCCCCCCCCCCCCCCCCCCCCCCCCCCCCCCCCCCCCCCCCCCCCCCCCCCCCCCCCCCCCCCCCCCCCCCCCCCCCCCCCCCCCCCCCCCCCCCCCCCCCCCCCCCCCCCCCCCCCCCCCCCCCCCCCCCCCCCCCCCCCCCCCCCCCCCCCCCCCCCCCCCCCCCCCCCCCCCCCCCCCCCCCCCCCCCCCCCCCCCCCCCCCCCCCCCCCCCCCCCCCCCCCCCCCCCCCCCCCCCCCCCCCCCCCCCCCCCCCCCCCCCCCCCCCCCCCCCCCCCCCCCCCCCCCCCCCCCCCCCCCCCCCCCCCCCCCCCCCCCCCCCCCCCCCCCCCCCCCCCCCCCCCCCCCCCCCCCCCCCCCCCCCCCCCCCCCCCCCCCCCCCCCCCCCCCCCCCCCCCCCCCCCCCCCCCCCCCCCCCCCCCCCCCCCCCCCCCCCCCCCCCCCCCCCCCCCCCCCCGGTATGACTATCTTGATTCTGTCATAAATTTGTCATGGATGTACATGCATGACAGAAAACGTGACCTACTGTGACACACACGTATCATCACGGAAGTGTATTTTTTTTGTAGTGAAATCCATCGGACCAAGGGCCACGACCTTCAGGAGTGTTACTAGGTTGAGTAGCTTGTCCAGAAACAGAGGGCAGAGTATGATAAGCGTGATAAGGAAAAAGGTTAGAATGCCGCTGGCGGTAAGGGCCGAGGCGGTGAAGCAAATCGCCCCGGCAAACCCTATCGGAACCAAGGAAAGCCCGCCAGGGGTCAAGAGAAGGAAATATGTGATGATGCGAGTGATGGAGTGGATGAAGAGGAAACCAGTGAGCAGGAGTTTCAGAAGGCCACTGACGCCCTATGCATTGATGGAGGTGCATCTTTGCACGCCTCTCACCGCAAGCTCAAGCGGTGGGCACAAGAGATCAATGCCGTGGAACCAGCGCCAGAGGCCGGGAAGCTGCTCAAATGGTCTCGCACGCCCATCATCTTTGATGAAGAGGATCACCTTGGCCACACCACTGCGGTAGGATGTTTTCCATTGTTAGTCTCCCCAACAATTCGCAACCTCAAGGTCACAAAGATGTTAGTGGATGGCGAGGCCGGGTTGAATCTGATTTCCCCGGCAGTCATCAGCAAGCTTCAGATAGGAGAAGAAGAGCTAGAGGTTACCGGCACATTTCAAGGAGTTAATCCCGGCAGGAGCCATCCTAAAGGGAAGATTACGTTGACGGTTACATTTGGGGGAGAACTGAACTATCAGACTGAGAAGGTTGTGTTCAATGTGGTTGATCTCCCCCTACCGTACAATGGGATTCTTGGAAGCCCGGCCCTGGCTAAGCTCATGGCAGCATCCCACTATGCTTACAACACCTTGAAGATGCCTGGGCCACTGGGAGTCATTACTATCCCATCGGATGAGAAGGATGCAATTATCTGAGTGGACAAGATGTACCGGGATGCAGTCGCGGTAGAGGCAGCGGCAGAGGCAGCTCCCACCAAGGAAAGCAAAGGAAAGAAGAGGGATTGTAGGACCTCCGGCAAGGAGTCTGGGAAGTGTGACCCCTCCGAGTGCACGGCACCCGTTGACGACGTGCCGGAGTGTTCCAATAGCAAGAGATCCAAGGTTGCTGCACCCCAAGTGAAGAAGGTCCCAGCAGGGCTGGCTGGCGTTGACAGTACTTTCACCATCAGCGCCACCCTCGATGCCAAATAGTAAAGCACGCTCATTGCCATCCTGCGGGCAAATATCGATGTGTTTGCCTGGCAACCATCTGATATCCCTGGTGTTCCCAGGGAGGTAATCGAGCACCACCTTGCTGTCTGCCCACATGCCCGACCTGTCAAGCAGAAAGTCCGGGAGCAGGCCTTGGTGAGGCAGCAGTTCATTGCCAAAGAAATCAAGAAACTGGAGGCAGCTGGTTTGGTCAGAGGAGTACCGCATCCTACGTGGTTAGCAAATCCAGTGGTAGTCCGAAAGGCTAATGGGAAATGGAGGCTTTGCATTGATTTCACATATCTCAACAAGGCTTGCCCAAAGGACCCATTTCCCTTGCCGTGCATCGACCGGATTGTGGATTCCACTTCAGGTTGTGATTTGCTCTCCTTTCTAGATGCATACTTCGGATATCACCAGATCTTTATGTCCAAGGAAGATGAAGAGAAGACGTCGTTCATCACTCCATGTGGTACGTATTGCTTTATCCGCATGCCATTCGGATTAAAGAGTGTCGGGTCCACTTTTGCAAGGGCAGTCCAGATTGGTTTTGAGCCACAGTTACACAGAAATATAGAAGCCTATATGGATGATATCGTGGTCAAAACCAAGGATAAGGCCACCCTTATCCAGGATTTGGAGGAGACATTTGCTAATCTATGCAAGATCAATTTGAAGCTTAATCCGGAGAAGTGTGTGTTTGGTGTTCCCTCCAGTAAGCTACTTGGTTTCCTCGTGTCCCATCGGGGGATCGAAGCTAACCCCGACAAGATCAAAGACATTGAGCAGATCCAGGCACCAAGGATAGTTAAGGATGTGAGGCGCTTAACAAGATGCGTTGCCACACTAAGTAGATTCATCTCCAAGTCTGCTGAGCGTGCCCTGCCGTTCTTTAAAATTTTGAAGAAGGTAGGGCCTATGAAGTGGACCCCGGAAGCAGATGCGGCGCTACAAGAGTTGAAGGCCTACCTATCATCTGCGCCTACCTTGGTTGCACCCAAACCTCAAGAACTGTTGTTGCTATACTTGGCGGCAACTAACCAAGTGGTCAGTGCGGCCTTGGTAGCACAGCGAGAAGTGGATGAGGCAGAAAGTGAGCAGAAAACATCAGAGTCAGATAAGGATCAGGTCAGCAATGAGCACGACAACGAGAACAACCCCAAGGACGTGACAAGGGAGAAAGTGGTGCAGCGCCCAGCGTACTTCGTCAGCTCCTTGTTACAGGGGGCTATATCGAGGTACTCTGGTGTGCAGAAGTTGATCTTTGGCCTCATTATGGCCTCAAGGAAACTGCGCCACTACTTCCAAGCCCATGAGATCACGGTTGTCACTCGTTTTCCGTTGCAAAGGATATTCCGAAACCCTGAGGCTATTGGCAGAATAGTGGAGTGGGCTTTGGAGTTATCCAGCTTTGGTTTGAAGTTTGAGATCACATCAACCATTCAGAGCAGGGCACTGGCAGAGTTTATTGCAGAATGGACGCCAACCCCTAATGAGGAAGTGACAGAGACAACTATCCCAGTCAAGGAATCACCCCAAGAATGGATTATGTATTTTGATGGTGCTTTTTCCCTACAAGGTGCAGGGGCTGGTGTGCTTCTTGTTGCCCCCTCCAGGGAGCACTTGAAGTACAACGTCCAAATGCATTTTTCCCAGGAAGAAGCCACCAACAATGCAGCTGAGTATGAAGGGCTCCTTGTCGGGCTCAGAATTGCAGCAGAATTGGGAATCAAGAAGGTGATCATTCGAGGATATTCACAGCTTGTGGTGAGACAAGTTAACAAGGATTATCCTATTGATGGAAGCATACGTCGAGGAAGTGAGGAGATTGGAGGAGCACTTTGATGGGTTGCAAATAGAGCATGTACCCCATGCGGAAAACAACATAGCTGACCACCTGTCAAAGTGTGCTGCGCAGAAGCTTCCTGTGGAACCAGGAACTTTTGTTCTCTGTCTCTCTCAGCCCTCCGTATCACCAGCAACAATGGCCTAGAAAAGGAGAAAGTTGGACTACGGTAAGCCTATCCCGGTCGAGCCGTCTGCTCCTGGCAGAGACCCTACCGGAAACAACTCCTCACAGCCTACCGGACCACCCCCTCCAGCCGGGCCCATGGACCCCGCGAACGATGCTGGTGCTCCCGCAGCTGAGGAGGTGCCGCTAGTCCTCGTTGCCGAGCCCCAGGCTCCAACTTGGGCAAGGCACATTGTCCACTTCCTCCAAACTGGAGAACTCCCCGGCAAACAAGATGAAGCTGAAAAAGTAGCCCGGAGGGCCAGTATGTATCAGTTTGTCGATGACACTGTATATAGAAGGAGGCCCAACAGTGTGAAATTGAAGTGTGTCTGCCGGGAGGACGGAAAGGAACTGCTCGCTGAGATTCATAGAGGAATGTGTGGTTCCCACATTGGATCAAGGGCATTAGTTGTGAAAGCATTTCGGCAAGGATTCTATTGGCCTATAGCCCTCCAAGATGCGGTCGAGCTCATCATGACATGTGAAGCCTGCCAGTTCCATTCCAAGAGATCACACCAGCCTACCCAAGCCCTTCAGACAATCCCTCTGTCATGGCCATTTTCAGTCTGGGGGCTCGATATCCTCGGCCCCTTCCCCTGAGCAATCGGGGGCTTTGAATTCTTGTTCGTTGCCATCGACAAGTTTACAAAGTGGCCGGAAGTGACTATCGTGAGAAAGGTGACTGCTCAGTCGGCTATCAAGTTCTTGAAAGAATTGGTGTGTTGTTTTGGAGTTCCGGCAAGGATCATCACCGACAACGGCACCCAATTCACGAGCCACGCCTCCATGCAATATGTTTGTACCCTCGGATGCAAGATCTCATTCGCCTCTATGGCACACCCCGGAGCAATGGACAAGCTGAGAGGGCGAATGCTGAAGTGCTACATGGACTCAAGACAAGAACTTTCGATACACTGCAGAAGCACGACAGGCGGTGGATCGAGGAGCTGTCGGTAGTTCTCTGGTCCCTCAGAACGACACCTAACCGAGCTACCGGGAAGACTCCCTTCTCCCTGGTCTACGGGGTAGAAGGAGTTATCCCCACGAAACTCATTTACGGGTCCCCTCGAGTGCTTGCCTATGATGAAGTAGCGCAAGATCAGCACCGGCGTGACGATGCTGCGCTACTTGAGGAGAACCGTCTCCAGGCTGCTACGTGTGCTGCACGCTACCAGCAAGCCCTGCGTCGCTATCACAGCCGCAGGGTTCATGCCCGGTGTTTTGAGGAAGGTGACCTTGTCCTTAGGCGCGTTGAGTCCACCAAGGGTACAAACAAGCTGTCACCAAAGTGGGAAGGCCCTTACCGGGTGGTACCAGACCTAGCGCAGTCCGTCTGGAGACCGGAGATGGCACCCAGTTGCAAAACTCATGGATTATTGAGCATCTCCGCAAGTACTACGCTTAAGGCGCGGCTGTCGGGCCCTGCCCGGCAGCCACCCTTTTGTACAGGCATTGCCTCAGCTGCATGTAACCCCTTGTACGAAGCCGGGGCAATGACCCCGTGCAAGAGAAAATAAAGAAGCGTTGTAGGGGCCCCCCAACTAAGATTGCATGCATGCACGAGCACACCAAGATCACCGCATAAGCATTTCATGAGCATTTGCATATGCAGATAGATAGGATTGCATCCTGCATTCATTCTCATCTACGTGAAGTTGCAGGTTCCTACCGTGAACTTGGCTTCATCAAGGAGTGGGAAGATAGCCCGGCACAGCGATCCCTGGCAAGCCAAACAGATAAGTTTTGCCTCTTGTCCATTAGTGTTCTGTAAAGCTATAACTTTGCATGAGAAAACCTCGCTTCTCTTTTGAGACTTAGGTGCTCCCATCCATGACTAGAACGTTGCTTCAGTTAGGATGGTCGTAGTGGCCTTTGGTAAAAAGGAGTTGGCGTGGGGCTGGCCCCTCTGTCTGTTCCCCGGCAGACGTAGCTCTCCGGTAGACAAAGAGGGTGCCGGCAGGATATCCTGCCGGGAAAAACTCGTGTATTTGCGTTAAAGAAACATTACACCTCTGCATGGACATACACATGCACGGGTTCCCGGCAAGGTTCATCTTTTTCATTTATATGCTAATACAAGTACAAGCATTACAGAACACGAAGATGGACTCGAGGGATTACATTATTTGAATTAAAGTTTGGCGGTTGCCTACAGATTTAAGATTGAAAAAAGATAAGTGCTCCGTAATGCCCTTTCTTGTCCCTCTCCTCCTAGGCATAGCCGTCGAAGGCGAGGAGGGAAAAAGGAGCGCCTGGGCGGGGGCCCAGCCCACTCCCATCGGGCTCCAGGAGAGGTAGCCCGGCGGGAACAGGAGCGCGAGGGAACGCCTCGATGGAGAGCATGGCGAAAGGCGGTCCCACCAACCACCGTCACCAGGGCCAGCAGGACTCGGCAGGGCTAACGGAGCTGCAGCCCGAGAGGAAGCCTGCCGGAGACCAGCTGGGAGGCTGCTGGAGCAGCCCAGCAGCACCATCCACACCTCTGCATCCAACTCCCGGGCAAATCGTTGCCGGGGAGGAGATGCAGATGCAGATGATGGTGCTGCCGCCTGATGAATATGGTGCGGGCGATGATCAACCGGAGTTAGAGTCATCACCCTCCCGCCCGCTGCCGTCATCATCGCCGTCACTGTACTCCTCGTCGCTTTCGTTCGAGGAGTAGCTTTCGTCGTCAGTCGAGCTCTCCGCGCAGCACCCTAAGCGGCCTCCCGGGCGCCCGAAGATCTTGACGGAGAGCAGGCCATTCTCCATTAATTTGAACTGGAGAACCTGCCCCTCCGAGAAGCCATGGGCATGGGCGAAGTTCTTCGAGCTATGGCAAAGATACATCACATGAGGAGCGGAGAAGTCGACATAAAACCTCATACCTCCATTCCCGCAGCCCCTCATGTGCAGCCGTAGATCGCGTGGTTGCTCGAGCTCCATCTCCCGCGCGAAGGGAGTTGGGAGGTGAAGATGACCGCACAAGGGCTTGTACAGCCTGATTATGAACTCCTGGGGTTGGTCGCCAACGTGGCCTTCCATCGGGGGAGGAACCACCGGCGGAGGCGCCACCAGGGCACCGCCCTGCCCTCTTCCTCCCCGAGCACCACGGCGACCGCGACCTCGCCCCCTTTCCTCCTCCCCCCGCGACCGGCTCCGCCACCTCAGGATCTAGGGGAGGAAGGACGCGCTGTCGAGCAGAAGCCCTCGTCGCCACCGCCGGAATAGTACCGCGCCCCCGCCCTCTTACCATGGCTAGGAAAGAAGGCTTGCGAAGAAGAAGGAGAAGTGTGAGCAGGGAGGTACTGTGTTTCTCTTTTTATAGAAGGGACGGGGCAGGGGGCTGGCCCCTCACGCAGAAAATGGCCGCCCCACTCCTCCAATGCGGCATCTCTGCACCCTCGGCAGCTTTGGGAATCAAGGCCGGCCTTCTACTCCAACCATCGATGCTCGATTTTCAGCCATGGCACTCCTCCCCGTGCTCTCTGCATCCGCCACCTACCACACTCAATGCATGTGGAACACGTGGCAGGTGCGTGCGGGACGGGGGGCAAGTTGGGTGGCAATTTCTGCCCCGTGATCATGGGGCAAGGCGAATCCAGGAGCCACGATCGAAGTTCCCCTGCAGCGTTACGCATGACGCGCTAGAAAACCGGAAACCAGCCCGAAATCAAGGCTGATAAAGAAGCAATGAAGACCTCAAGAGGCCAGCCTCTTCAGCAACCCTGCTTGAGCACTTATTAGGCCCTACCCCAACGACACTCAGCAGCGCATTCGGGGCAGGCCCGGGGGCTTGTGTCGGTGCAACAAACCCTGGGTCTATTGCCCAGGCTGTGCACAGGCACAAGAGCAAGATTGAAGTACCAGCCCAAGTCAGAGATCAAAGAACCAAGAGATTTGAAGAACCAGCATGCAGCCAGAGAGACCAAGATCAAGCTGGAGAAGCAGAGTATCGACAAGAGGAGGGCCTCCCTTGCCGGGCAGGCGAGCCCTGTGGCACCCCGGCTCAGAGTAAACCGGAACGCCCCGTATTCTAGCCCAAGGACAAGTCTTCTGGAATACGGCACTGTTGGCATAGAACAAATCAGCCCTTTATTACTATGAATAAGGTTACAAAGGGTACATGGATTACATTGGCACGGCAACACTATGCATGCCTGGGGTAGCTCTATGCTAGTAGCGGACTAACTCTCTCGGCAGCGGAATAGCGCCCCCCCCCCCCCCCCCCCCCCCCCCCCCCCCCCCCCCCCCCCCCCCCCCCCCCCCCCCCCCCCCCCCCCCCCCCCCCCCCCCCCCCCCCCCCCCCCCCCCCCCCCCCCCCCCCCCCCCCCCCCCCCCCCCCCCCCCCCCCCCCCCCCCCCCCCCCCCCCCCCCCCCCCCCCCCCCCCCCCCCCCCCCCCCCCCCCCCCCCCCCCCCCCCCCCCCCCCCCCCCCCCCCCCCCCCCCCCCCCCCCCCCCCCCCCCCCCCCCCCCCCCCCCCCCCCCCCCCCCCCCCCCCCCCCCCCCCCCCCCCCCCCCCCCCCCCCCCCCCCCCCCCCCCCCCCCCCCCCCCCCCCCCCCCCCCCCCCCCCCCCCCCCCCCCCCCCCCCCCCCCCCCCCCCCCCCCCCCCCCCCCCCCCCCCCCCCCCCCCCCCCCCCCCCCCCCCCCCCCCCCCCCCCCCCCCCCCCCCCCCCCCCCCCCCCCCCCCCCCCCCCCCCCCCCCCCCCCCCCCCCCCCCCCCCCCCCCCCCCCCCCCCCCCCCCCCCCCCCCCCCCCCCCCCCCCCCCCCCCCCCCCCCCCCCCCCCCCCCCCCCCCCCCCCCCCCCCCCCCCCCCCCCCCCCCCCCCCCCCCCCCCCCCCCCCCCCCCCCCCCCCCCCCCCCCCCCCCCCCCCCCCCCCCCCCCCCCCCCCCCCCCCCCCCCCCCCCCCCCCCCCCCCCCCCCCCCCCCCCCCCCCCCCCCCCCCCCCCCCCCCCCCCCCCCCCCCCCCCCCCCCCCCCCCCCCCCCCCCCCCCCCCCCCCCCCCCCCCCCCCCCCCCCCCCCCCCCCCCCCCCCCCCCCCCCCCCCCCCCCCCCCCCCCCCCCCCCCCCCCCCCCCCCCCCCCCCCCCCCCCCCCCCCCCCCCCCCCCCCCCCCCCCCCCCCCCCCCCCCCCCCCCCTGATAAAATAATTAGTTAAACTATGACATTGCAATGCGATGATGCAGATGAGAGTTGTGGCTTGCCTGGGGGTGAAGGAACCATCGGGAAGAAGTGCAGAACGGTCGCGAAAGAAGTTGCCGGAAACAGTTCTCTCTCAGAGGGGGCTGTTTACGGACAAGGTCAAAATGGTCATTTCCACTGTAGGACCACATAGTGAAAATGATACCAACACAACGGGCTCGAAGAGACGAAGACGTGGGCGTTGGATTCACCTCGATCGGAGTTGCGGTTGAAGAGTTATAGCCGGTTGAAGTCCAGGGACCAATCTGTGAGAAAAACCCTACAAACAGGTCCTTGGCAGTTAAAGGAAGAAAGTGTATTTCTCAAAATACGCTTCCCAGAAGAGAAAACGTATTTCGGCCTGAAGAAGCACCAAAGTGCGCTTTCATCACACGGAAACGTATTTCCCGAAAATACGTCTCCACTTTAAATCTGGCGGGCCCGGGGTTGACTTTGCCGTGAGGCTTACAGGCGGGCCCCGCTTACCTCTCTCTCTTCTCTCGCTGGTCTTCTTCCAGCTCCCGATTAGAACAGGGGAGAGACGAGGCAGAGCCGAGTCCGGCGCCGGCTCCGGTGACTCAGGCCGTCCCCGGCGAGGGCGCGGGCACCGGCCGACTCGGGGGAGGACGCCGCACTCGTCTAGGGCAATAGCAGCGCCAGGGAGGGGCGGGAACGATGGCTGCTTCGGTGAGCAGAAGAGGGGCGCCGGCGATGGGGCTCGCGGCTCCGGCGAGCTCCGGCCGTAGCAAGGGCACCGGCGGGTGCGGGGCAGCCTACCGCACCAGTTCAGAGGCAACAGAGGCACCGAGGAGGAGCGGGACGGCGGCGAGGCGCGGCGCGGCACCAAAAGAGGACAGAGAGGCGGGTGGCTGTGGTGGTTGCCGGCGATGCGGGCCATCCCCGGCGAGGGAGAGGGGTTGGGGCGGCTCGCAGAGGAGTGAGGAGTGCGGTGGTGGAGTCAGGGAGGTGAGGGGAGGCCTATTTATAGGCTAGCGACGGAGAAGGTCGAGCACCGCTGCGGCGACGCGTGTGCCAGTGTCCCGGAGCTTTGGGAGCATGCGGTGAAGAGGGGAGAGGCATCCACAGGCCTCACGGAGGAGCGGAGAGGGTTCAGGCGAGGTCTAGAGAGCTCGGGAGGGCTCCGGTTGACTGGACCAGAGAGAAGCAGAGAAGACAGGGCACGGGCGCGATGGCTACACCGCGAGGGAGGGGACGGGAGAGGGGGAAGCTTATCTAGGGAGGAAGGCGACGACAAGGGGAGGCTGTTGGACATGACGAGTCGCGCGGAAACGACGAGCAGAGGAGGGGCCCGAGCAAGAAGTCGCGCAGCTCACGTCCATATCATGCCAGGGCGGCGGTCACCGCGTGGACACGGCGATGCCACGTGTTCTAGTCAACCACACCGTGTCAACTCGATCAGTCATTCAACAGATGAGGTCAAGGAGGAAAGAAACAAGCATAGTGGCACTCGAGGTGACCACAGCTAGCAGGTTTACTCAGGTACAGCAAGGTGTTTGTGCCATGGAGAGGAAGATAGAGTAGGAACTAGACTCTGATCTTTGGCATGGTGTGATCAAATGCTAAGGTGATCATGTCTGCAACTTTGCAGCTCTTTTGGATGAAGAGAAATATCACTTGCTGTACAATGTGCCAAACTGGACAGGAATGCAAATGTTGAAGTGGCACTCACATAATTGCTTGGATTGAACTGAAATTTGGAGGAGATGGGTTATATAGACATATGAAGGCACTGTATAAATTTCATATCATTTGGATAAACCAAAATGGTACTTCCTTCACAGTGCTTGAATCTGGACAGAAACTAGATGGAATTCTGGGGAGAAATTGGCTAAATAGATTGAGCCCAAATTTGGTAGAGAGGTGTTATATAGGTAGTAGAATGTTCTGGTAAATTTTTAGCAATTATGGAGCAATATAAAATATATTTGCTTCACAATGTGAAAATCTGACCAGAAACCAAGATTTGATTCTGTTCTCACATAGATGCTTGGATAGGGTTGAAACTTGGTGGAGAGTCATGATTTGGTCATATGAAGATGCTTGCAAAATTTCAACTCATTTGGATACTCCTAGATAGCACTTGCTTCACAAAGCTTCCCGTTAACCAGAAACTTTGAAAATTAGCCCAGGGAGATTTAATATCCAAATAAAGTTGAATTTTGGCATGTGGCCATTATATGAATAGGAAATAATGCACAAAAAGTTTGGGGTCAAACAAGTAAATATAAATAGCACTTCCTTCACAAAGTGCCATTTAGGGCAGAATAGGAAGAGAATTATTTGTGAATTATTTTTGGACATGGCAAGGAATATTTTGGCATATATGAAGAATATATGTCCCAAAGGATTTATGAGAACTATTTGGGAATTTCTGGAATGATGGAAATATGGGTTGCTTCACAACTCAGGACAACCAGGGTTATTCCTTTAATAGAAAAAGGAATATTCCCGAGAAAAAGAATATTGGGATTGGTCCAAGATGAAAATGACATGGTCTTGGAATGGTTTTGAGGTTGGCAAGCCACTTGGGAAGAAAAATGAAGGGTGATCCCTCCAGGTTTCGAGACTACTAACCACAGAAAAGCGAATCCGGACCAAAATCAAAGAAAAAGAAAATGGGCAAAATCCAGGGTGTTACAAGCCCGGCAAGGGGCGAGGCCACCACCAGAAGAAAGCAACCAAAAGTGCCCCGGCAGGGCCTACCAGGGCTCGCGGAGGCAAAACCGCCTCACCAACCACAGAAGCACGACCCACGTCGTCGATCAATGCGGTGTCAAGCCGCAAGGTGATTAAGTGGTAGCCATTCCCCACATGGCAGCCATTTCCTACAGAAGAAACCCATAGATGACACCCGTCCTGTGACGTGTCAAGAGAACAGGCGCGGAGCTGGCAAGATATCCCGACAAGCCTTGCCAGGCAACCAGTGATGTGACACTAAGCGGTGCATTTAATGCGGCCTGTCAGCCCGCAGAGTTAGGTATGATAGCACTATTTGCTATCATATCAGTGCATAATGACTACTTTGCCATTGTGGTGACCCCTTGATCTATAAAAGGAGGCCCATGGCACCCGTAGGAAGGGTTGGGAAAGTTGATGAACCCACACACCCATACGCGCGTAGTCGCTACTGCCCTAAGGAAACCCTTGCCGGGCAAGTGTACTATGCTTCACCACCTCCATTCCACCATCAATCCACCAAAGCGGGAGTAGGGTTTTACGCCTCGCGGCGGCCTGAACCTGGGTAAATTGCTTGTGTGCTCTCTGTCGTGCTGCCGTATGCTGGTCTGCTCTTTGTGCAACGCGACGTCCCCCTGCCGAACCAGCAAGGGGCCTCCCGGTCCCATAGGTGGCCGCGGATATCCCGCGACATACTCGATGCATGACTTGCCGGCGTATGTGCTATTCATTGGCTGGTGTGTGCATGGAAAGTTCTCGTGCCCCACATGCAAGGCAGCTCTTGAGTTTCGTTGGCTGCACGTAGGTCGCAAGTATTCTTGCTTCGACTTGCATAGACAGTTCCTGGATCCTCGCCATAAGTTCAGGAAAGACAAGAAGAACTTCATCAAAGGTAGAGTTGTCAAAAACTCTACACCACCTGCATTGACAGGCCAAGAGACCCTAGATCAGTTAAATGCTCTCAAGCCAGATCCAAAGCGTCCACGGTATTTCAAGGGGTATAATTCGGAACACGCCTGGACTCACAAGACATGCTTGTGGGATCTGCCTTACTTCAAAGACCTCCTTTGCCCACACAACATCGACGTGATGCACACTGAAAAGAATATCACCGAGGCCCTTTTTGGTACATTGTTCGGCGTAGAGGGGAAGTTAAAGGATAATAGTAAGGCTAGAGTCGATCAAGAGGCGCTGTGTGATAGACCGCTACAAAACATGCGTGAACCGAAAGGAAAGCAGAACTGGACAAAGCCAAAGGCATGGTTCAATCTTGGAAGGCCAGCTATGAGGGAAATTATCTTGTGGGTGAAAATGCAGTTGATGTTCCCCAATGGGTATGCAACAAATCTAAATAGGGGAGTGAGTCTTGCAAAATTGAAAATATTTGGTCTCAAGAGTCATGATTGGCACATATGGATTGAGCGGGTAATGCCGGTTATGTTGCGTGGCTTTATCCCTGAGGATGAATGGCTAGTACTGGTAGAGCTGAGCCATTTCTTCCATGTTCTTTGTGTGAAAGAACTATCGCCTAGCGTGCTAGAAGAAATGGAAGAGTTGGCGTCGGAGTTGATCTGCAAGTTAGAGAAGATATTTCCGCCGGGCTTCTTTAATCCAATGCAACACTTGATTTTGCATCTCCCGACCGAGGCAAGATTGGGGGGCCCATGCAAAATCATTGGTGCTACACCATTGAGAGGATGCAGAAGACGCTCTGAGAAAAATGTAAAAATAAACGTAGAATTGAAGCATCGATGGCCGAGGCACTCATTACTGAGGAGGTGGCAAACTTCGTGACAGCACATTACGAAGTCAAAAATTGTTATTTGCATAATCTGAAGCCTCGGTACAATGCTGGCGACCCTAAAAAGGTGGATCAATTCTCAGCCTATTCAAAGGGAATCTCGCACCAGTCAGGGCTTCGAAACTAATATCATTGGATGTCGAAGATTGGCGGACCATTTCATTGTATATCTTCAACAACCTAACAGAAGTGCGGCCGTACATCGAGTAAGTTCTCGCGGTACATTGTTTCGCAACTTATAATTCCTTTGAACTACTCTTATTCCTGGATATTTTTTGATACAGTCGATACATCGCCAAATTCTCGGATGGAGCGGAGATCGAACAGGAATTCATCAAAGAGTATGGGCTTCTGGCAAAGCATGGAGGCGGCTTTCCCGGTTTCATCTCTTGGTTCAAACAAACAGTAATTTCCATTAGACCATTCTCATTTCTTCATCTAATTTGTGGCTAATTAGTGCAACAACCCTTCGTATTAAACTTGTAGGCTAATTTAGAGTCTATGTACGCCGAATTGAGACAAGTTGCTAATGGTTTTGACTATAAGGTCCGTTCATTTGACAAATACGACATAAATGGGTATCGCTTTTGTACCTTCGGCAAAGAGCTATCTATGGCCGACCAAAAGTCTACAAATTGTTGTGTCTCTGCTATCGGCGAAGGAGGTACCAAGTATTATGGGAGAGTTGAAGCAATTTATGAACTTCTATTCTATGGTGAAAACACACCAAACGTCGTAGTCTTCTAATGTTATTGGTTCCAGCAGAAGGAGACTATAAGGACTCATGAACATATAGGGCTAGTTGAAATCAAACAAAGCACCCATTTAGATGCTCCCAGTGTCTATATTATGGCTCAACAGGCGACCAATGTTTTCTATCTAAAGTGGGCCTGCCCAACTGATCCAAATCTGCATGTTTGGGATGTCGTTTATGAAGTGCCGCCACGTGTTTGATCACCCCCCCCCCCCCCCCCCCCCCCCCCCAGTGAAGAGGATTATGAACCTCACATTAACCCAGACACATATGAAGGTGAATTCTTCCAAGAAACACGTCTTTCCAAAAAACGCTTCAAGAAACGATCTACTTCACCCAAGAACATTGAAGTAGACATCGACAGTGAATCCGACTTCACGCTTGAGCCAGAACAAGAAGAGGTCTGCTGCGGATGACCTTTCATTGCTTAACCGATTACATAAAGGTGGCCTTCCACATGTTGATGCCGCTGAACCCGATGAGCACGTCATTGATGATAGTGATGATGATGATGCATTTATTGATCCCGCAACAGTTATTGAACCCGACGATCAAGATTATTATTAGTTCATGTGAGGTATTCAATTTGTATTATATATATATATATATATTGTTAGTTCATGTTAGGTATTCAAATTTTTTATGTTGTACTTGATTTATATAGTTGCTTGTGTGATTGTATGATTTATATAGTTACTTGTATAATTTTCTTACTTGTATGATTGTTTGTTATACATAGTGCCATGGTCTTGATATCCGTCCCCATCGGCCCTCGTCCGGTTTATGATTCAGATGTGGTATATTCTCTTTTATAACTATTTGTTGCATTTCACATTTATGACAATTATGCCCATTAAGTTGACATAGAGATATTTTTATCTATGAGGTATGTGAACCAAAAATTGCAACCGACCCTCTTGTCGAGAAGTTAAATTTAGTTGAAAAAGAAAACGAGTATTTGAAAGAAAAAATGAAAAGAATTGAAGAAGAGAAGATGAAATTCGAGTTGTATGTGTGCCGATGTCGTCGATGTTCACAAGATCAAGATGGATGCAATGCGCTTGAAGATGGATGCAATGCGCTTGAAGATTAGTAAGATTAGAGAATATGCAATTGGTAATGAGGCTTGGTATCATTATGCTGTTGGATCAATTGTTACCTTAGTTGCGATCTTGATCACATTTGTTGTGATGATGTTAAGTTTTCTCTAGTGTTTTGCTTAACAAATGCATACTTAGCTTCGTACATGCTTGTTAGCCCTATTATGCCACATACTTAGCTTATTTTCCCCAAAAAGACGTACTTAGCTAATTATCCTCCAAAATGACATAATTAGCTTATTTAGTTCATTTGTGACATAATTAGCTTATTCATTTCAAAAATGGCATAATAACCTTGGTTTATACTTAGTTTATTTTCCTCCAAAATGGCATAATTACCTAAGTTAGATAAGAAATGAGCATCATCACCTAGGTTAGCACAAAAATGACCTATACTTACCTTATTTTCCTCCGAATTGACATAATAAGCTTAGTTAACTCAAAAATGGCATAATTACCTAAGTTAGCTCTAAAATAACATAAACAAGGAATAAGAAGAAGAAAGACAAGGAAGAGGAGAAAAAGAAAGAATAGAAGAAGAAAGATAAGAAAAAGAAAGAATAAAAGAAGAAGAAAGAGAATGAGAAGGAAAAGGAAAAGGATAAAAAGATAGAAGAGAAGAAGAAAGATGAGAAAAGAAGAAGAAGAAGAAGAAGAAAATATCTTCTTATTCTTCTTTTTTCTCTTCTTTGTTTTTCTCCATCTTCTACTCCTTATTCTTCTTCTTCTTCTTATTCTAGTCTTCTTCTTCTTCTTCTAACTTTCTTACTCCCATTTTTGCAGGTTTCATTCACTTCATGGAAGTAGCATTGATGGACTGCTAGTGTTTAGTTTTGTTTTCATTTGTATTGATGAACAATGTGAAACTATGTATGTATATATGGATGAACTCCGTGAAACTATGTATGTATTGGATCTTTTAATACCCTATGTGTTATGTTGCATTGATGGACTGCTAGATGTTGGATACATGGGCTATGTTTGAGTTTGAATCTACATATATCATATATGTCTTTTGAAAATGCAGGGATATAACAGAAAACAGAAAGAAAAAAACAGAAACAATACAGGCACTTTGCCGTTCGCCACTGACGGCAAAGGGGTCTTTGTCGTCCGCCACCGATGGCAAATAGGCCATGTGGCAACAACCAGTGCAACCTGGGTGCTGACCCATTTGGTCACTTTGCCGTCCATGGCAGACGGCAAAAGCTGGAGACGTTTGCCATGGGTGGCTGACGGCAAAGAGCTGGGTGGCGTGACGCGTCTGTTGACGTCACAAGGCAGACGGCAAAGCCTCCCGTTAGCCACTTGATGTGGCTAACGGCCATTTTTTGCCGTCCACCATCTTTGCCGTCCACCACTGATGGCAAAATTTCTTTGTCGTCTGCTGTGGGAAAGTAGATGGCAAAGAAGCTCTTTGCCAGTGTTTACAGGGCCGGGCAGGTTTGCCGTCCGCGGCTGACGGCAAAGAACTTTGCCATCCGCTGACTGGTCCTTTGTCGTCTGCCATGGCAGATGGCAAAACAGCCGATTCCTGTAGTGATAATTATTTTTAGAGATTCCAATATAGACTACATACGGAGCGAAATGAGTGAATCTACATTCTAATCTAAACTATGTCTATATACTTCTGTATGTAGTTCATATTGAAATCTCTAAAAATACTTGTACTTAGGAACGTAGGTAGTTGTATTTTACACCATTTGTCCAATCGTAGTTTAGCATCTAGCATTTACTGGTTACCTGTAGGTACATATATCAACGGTACTGATCCACGCTTCGATCCCTTTTGCGTATGGGGCAATGAGATATTTATGAACAAGCGTCATGTGAGGAAACTAAGAAAGATTGTTAGGCGAAAGACACGGGTGATGGGAATTAAGCTCTTTATTTACAGTTTGTCCAAGACAATAGTGAACTTTAGGATGGTAAGTAATGTGTTGCCTATTCCCCCAATCCACAACAAGTTACTCTATTAGACATGAGTATCTGAAAGTTTTCTCTTTTTAGTGGTTTCCGAAGCAATTTACTGATGATTACCTTGCAAACTACATGATCGGAGTGGAGGCAACTGAGGTTAAAGTATATAATTCATACTACCATGATAATGATATAGAAGTCTTCCTGAAGGCGGTGAAGGATGGGCGGGCGATCGTCACAAGGGGATGGACAAAAGTTGTTCGTGCCTATGGCATGCAGGAGGGCACATTATCGGCATTTCGCTTCTTCAACACCATCAACAGCCAAAATGATTTACACTTGTCTCTTCACCTTTACCGCATCTAAATATTGTGGTTCATCATAATTAATTGCTGCCTAATCGTGTAATTACTGAACATATTGTACTAAGAATTTTATTTATGGATTGGTTGTTGAACCATTGTGCTTAGAATTTGAATTCCACGTTTCATATTTCAGAATTTCCAATTCGAATAATAAATTACAGGGGAAAATAAAATTAAACAGGAGCGAATAAAATAATATACACATGGTTAGAAAGAAAATAGCGTGTGCGATGGAAAAGTAGAGAACGGACGATTCTTTGACGTGAAACATTTGCGATGGCCGACGTACGCACACACGGTTTCCTATCATATGCGTGTGCGATTTATGGTAATACTTCAAATGATTCAAACTTGTATGCGTGTGTAATATTGGAGAAAAAGAAGACAGTGCATATATGGAGCCCGTGTGTGATAGGAATACCTATCGCACAGAGTTATGAAAATGAACACGTTGGCGATAGTAGAGGCACCGCACACATTTTACATATTCGAACTGTGTGCGATAACGTACCTATCGCAAACATATCGATAGCTAAAATGTTTGTGATATCCACCATTTCCACACGACTATAGCGGGCGTAATCATTTCTAATGTCTCTCGAATCAGAAACGTAACATTGAGACGTAACGTGTGGGACAAGCGTGACTTCTCATATGTTTATTCTATGGCGATCGTCAGTAGCCGCTCGCCTATCCCCGACGGTTTCTGGGTCGTATGGGAAGGACCCCCCTATCCACACACTGACAAGGTGATGGTTTAAAACTCCATCACAGAAAGGGGGTAAAAACCATTTGTATAGCACGGAACGGTACCAGTGCTAAGAAGGAATTACTCACTCTCGGTGGTGAGCATCACGAAATTGGTGATGGAGGATGGTTGATGATGACGAAGACGGAAGATCCCCCACTCTGGAGCCCTGTACGGACTCTAGATCTGGCCTCCCGATGAAGAACAAGAGGTGGCGGCGGCTCCGTATCGTAAAACACGATGAAGCTTCCTCTCCTATGTTTTCTCGGGAAATAGGAATTTATAGAGTTGGAGTTAGGGTCAGCGGAACCTCGAGGGGCCCACTACACACTGATGTCTACTAAGCAACCTTCTTCTTGTAGACTCATGTTGGGCCTCCAAGCGCAAAGTCTTGTAGGACAGTAGCAATTTTCCCTCAAGTGGATGACCTAAGGTTTATCAATCTGTGGGAGGCATAGGATGAAGATGGTCTCTCTCAATCAACCCTGCAACCAAATAATAAAGAGTCTCTTGTGTCTCCAACAAACCCAATACAATGGTAAATTGTATAGGTGCACTAGTTCGGCGAAGAGATGGTGATACAAGTGTAATATGGATGGTAGATATAGGTTTTTGTAATCTGAAAATATAAAAACAGCAAGGTAACTAGTAACAATAGTGAGCAAAAACGGTATTGCAATGCTTGGAAACAAGGCCTAGGGATCATACTTTCACTAGTGCAAGTTCTCTCAACAATGATAAGATAATTAAATCATATGGCAATCCCTCAACGTGCAACAAAGAGTCACTCCAAAGTTCCTATCGCGGAGAACATAAGATGAAATTGCTTGTAGGGTACAAAACCTCCTCTAAGTTATTCTTTCCGATCAATCCATTGAGATATTCCTATAAATGTCACAAACAGCTCTAGAGTTCGTAGTAAAATAACACAATATTACACACATCAATCAACCCTAATGTCAACTAGATACTCCAATGTCACCACAAGTATCCGTGGGTCAATTATACGATATGCATCAAACAACTTCAGATTCATAATATTCAATCCAACACAAAGAACTTCAAAGACTGCCCCAAGATTCCTATCGAAGAAACAAGGACGAGAACGTGCATCAACCTCTATGTATAGATTACCCCAATGTCACCTCAAGAATCCTCGAGTTGAGTGCCAAAACATACATCAAGTGAATCAATAGAACACCCCATTGTCACCACAGGTATCCCATGCAAGACATACATCAAGTGTTCTCAAATCCATCATAATATTCAATCCAATAATAGTGAAACCTCAAAGGTAAAACTCAATTCATCACAAGAAGATAGAGGAAGAGAAACACCATATGATTCAACTATAGTAACAAAGCTCACGGTACATCAAGATTGTGCCAAATCAAGAACATGAGAGAGAGAGAGAGATCAAACACATAGCTACTGGTACATACCCTCAGCCCCGAGGGTGAACTACTCCCTCCTCATCATGGAGACCGCCGGGATGATGAAGATGGCCACCGGTGATGGTTTCCCCCTCCGGCAGGGTGCCGAAACGGGCTCCTGATTGGTTTTTCGTGGCTACAGAGGCTTCCAGCAGCGGAACTTCCGATCTAGGTTTATTTCTGGGGTTTTGGGATTTATAGGAATTTTTGGCGTCGGTCTCAGGTTAGGGGGATGCTCGAGGGGCCAATGATAACCCACAATTATAGGGGATCACAATAGTTTTCGATGGTAGAGTATTCAACTCAAATTTATTGATTCGACACAAGGGGAGCCAAAGAATATTCTCAAGTATTAGCAGGTGAGTTGTCAATTCAACCACACCTGAAAGACTTAATATCCACAGCAAAGTATTTAGTAGCAAAGTAGTATGGAAGTAACAGTAACGGTGGCAAAAGTAACAGTAGCAGTTTTGTAGCAATTGTAACGGTGGAAACGGCTAAGTAACATAGCGAAGATCAATATGTGAAAAGCTCGTAGGCAATGGATCGGTGATGGATAATCGTGTCGGATGGCATTCATCATGCAACAGTTATAATCTAGGGTGACACAGAACTAGCTCCAATTCATCAATATAATGTAGGCATGTATTCCATATATAGTCATACGTGCTTATGGAAAAGAACTTGCATGACATCTTTTATCCTACCCTCCCGTGGCAGCGGGGTCCTAATGGAAACTAAGGGATATTAAGGCCTCCTTTTAATAGAGAACGGGAACAAAGCATTAGCACTTAGTGAATACATGAACTCCTAAAACTACGGTAATCACCGGAAAGAATCCCAATTATTGTCACCTTGGGGTATGCGGATCATAACTCATAGTAGGTGTCTACAACTTGCACGACAGGATCAAGAACACAAATATATTCATGGAAACATAATAGGTTCAGATCTGAAATCATGGAACTCGATCCATAGTGACAAGCATTAAGCATAGCAAAGTCATAGCAACATCGATCTCATAACATAGTGGATACTAGGGATCAAACCCTAACAAAACTAACTCGATTACATGATAAATATCATCCAACCCATCACCGTCCAGAAAGGCTACGATGGAATTACTCACGCACGGCGGTGAGCATCATGAAATTGGTGATGGAGGAAGATTGGTGATGATGATGGCGATGGATCCCCCGCTCCGGGGCCCCGAACGGACTCCAGATCTGGCCTCCCGATGAAGAACATGAGGTGGCGGCGGCTCCGTATCGTAAAATGCAATGAATCCTTCTCTCTGATTTTTCTCCCCGAATACGGTTATATGGAGTTGGAGTTGAGGTCGGGGGGTCTCTAGGGGACCTACAAGCCAGGGGCGCGCCCCCACCCTTATGGACTGCTGGTGGGTCCCCTCTGGTTGATTCTTTCGCCAGTATTTTTTATATATTCCAAAAATAATCTCCGTAAATTTTTAGGTCAATCCGAGAACTTTTTTTCTGCACAAAAATAACACCATGGCAATTCTGCTGAAAACAACGTCAGTCCGGGTTAGTTCCATTCAAATCATGCAAATTAGAGTCCAAAACAAGGGCAGAAGATTTTGGAAAAGTAGATACGATGGAGACGTATCAACTCCCCCAAGCTTAGCCCATTGCTTGTCCTCAAGAAATTCAGTTAACAAACTGAAAGTGACAAAGAAAAACTTTTACAAACTCTGTTTGATCTAGTTGTTGCAAATATGTATAGCCAGCATTCAGGTTTTCAGCAAAGATTATGAACTAACCATATTCACAATAACATTTAGGTCTCACATTTACTCATATCAATGGCATAATCAACTAGTGAGGAATAATAATAAATCTAAGATGGCGAAGTATCCAGTGAAAATAGGAATCCAGTGCAAATCTGAAAACTATCATCGTGGCTGTTGGATTGTTAGCAGATGGTACAGATTAGAGGCGGGACTAATAACCAGTCATTTAATTATTTTGCACATAACCCCTTCTTCTCCTACGACCCCTACCCTTCTCGCTCTGTTTCGGCGGTGGCGCGGCGCGGCGCTCGCCCCCTGCAACGATGACTTGGTGCTGTAGCAGCGGCGCTCTCTCCTCGAACGACGACTCATGTCGCGGCGCTTCGCACCCGACGGCGGCTTGGGCGCTGCCTCCAAGCACCTGCGACTCGGCTGCTATGCTAGCCCCCACGCGACCCAGCCACGACGGCCGTGGAGCTGCCGTCACGGATGAAGAATTAGCGACCGCGATGCTACACCCGCACAGGACGGCATCCGTGGTGCTTCCCTCATGCGACAGCGATGCTGCGGCTAGGCTGTTGCCCAACGCCATTAAGTCTCGGCCCGCGATGTTGACCTCCATGCGACGGTGACTCACCGGCTGTGGTGCTGCCTCCTTGAGTCGTCTACCGCCTCCACGCTACGGAGATCTAGCGGCCGCGGTGCTGGACCGACACGAGGGCATGCACGTCCAGAACTTTGATGTGCAGATTCCTGATGTGCAGATTTTCTGTATTAGAGTGTATCTGAATACTGTGATTTAGCTCCGAAACTTTACAAGATAGCAAGAAGCTTTCTATGCCATGTTTCTTGCTTTTGGTCTCCACTGCAAGCTAGTGTTGGAGCTGTGATTAGAAATCACCAAGCTGCATTGTTCATGCCATGTGCCTACCTGTAAGGATGCTGCAAGTTCCAAACGTGTCCAAGTTTGGTAATTCTTCCAAGACTCTATTGAGATTATCTCAGTCTTGTAGACTTGTGTTGTCTTTTGGGTTAAGAGAGATTGTAAAGAAGTGGTGCATGAATTAACTGCCTTATGCAAGACTTTGTTGGTCATTGGTTCAATGAAGCTCCCGGACGGAGTTGCTGAAACAGTTGTAAACGATTGTGCTTTTGTGACTGGTGAATAATTTTTTTTGCTCTATCCATACAAGCAATCTTTGATGTAATCTTTCAACATATTATGCTATGAAATAAGTTCAATGTAATCAAGCAAGTCTCTTAGCGAATTTTTGATGTTTTGCAACATGCTAGAACTAGAATTTTTAGCATACAAACTCCACCTTCCTCAATCTGTTCCAACGTTGCTGAGGAAACTGTACTATATATTGCTTTTTGTAGAAGATAAAAGATCAAGAATTTAGATTCATTATTGAGCAAACTGCGCTATAATTTTGAGCCTTGCTCTGTCAATTTGAACCAGAAGCACACCAAATTATGTGTTGCTCACATTGTTGAGCAAATTGTAGTGTATATTCAGAAGCATTATTGATCATACTGTATTGCAGTTTTATATATTACTCTTCGTAGAAGAAAAAAGCTCATAATTTCAGAACCAAAATACACTCATTTTTATTTTCATTCAGAATGTATCAGAACACCACATTCAGCTATATATTCAGGCTTTTCTTGAGGCAGCTAAGCTACTGGTCATGGCCACCCGCTCGCCCATCTCTTTGAATGGTGCCGTCCAGGACATGGCTGGCTGGCTATGGCGTGGAGCACGCAGGCTCTGATGTCGCTGACGCGGGCCTCGTCGTCTGCGCACCACCGCTCCACCTTGACATAGTCATCATCGCCTGTGAGGCTCTCTAGGTCGACGCTGCAGGCTCCCTCGCTTGCCTAATGGTGGCATCCCTGGACTCGGCTCCTCAGGGGTCCTCCCCGCCGAGGGGGCTCCAGCGCAATGCGCGACATCGTGGCCGCTGCAGGTTGTGTCCGTGGCGGCAAGGGTTCCCTCGAGAGAAGAACTGGTGCAACAGAGAATGAATCCCCAAGTAATTTGACTAATTTATCTAGTAAGTAGGGGGTTATCTATAAAATTACATTTAAGGGGCTGGTGGTGTTCCCACCTCAAATATGTGCCGTTCCTCATCGATCCAATGGTCCATGATGCGAATTTCCAGATTTTCACTGAAATCTCATTTTCACCAGATACTTCGCCATCAAACATACCTTTGTTAACGTTGCTAGCCTTACTTGGGGCAGTTACGCTTCCACTGGACATTCCCACAATAAAAACACTCAACGTCATGTTTAGGTCCAACTTTTGGCTTCTTCATGGTAGTATCAACTTGCTTGCCACTCTTCTTGAAGTTCCCCTTCTTTCCCTTAGCCTTCTTGAAACTGGTGGTCTTTTTTACCATCAACACTTGATATTCTTTCTTGATTTCCTTCCGTAGTTTTAAGCATAACGAAAAGCTCAGGGAGTGACTTCTTCATCCCTTGCATGTTATAGTTCATCACAAAACCCTTGTAGCTTGGTGGTAGTGACTGGAGAACCCTTTCAATCGCTAATTCATCAGGAATTTTAATTCCCAGCTGATTTAGGCGATCAGCATACCCATACATCTTGAGTATGCATGTGAGCGATACAGAGTTGTTCTCTTCCATCTTACAGTTAAAGAATCTGTCCAAGGCGTCATACCTCTCCACACGGGCGTGAGTTTGAAATACCATTTCCAGTTCCTCATTCAACTCATATGCCCCGTGGCGCTAAACACGTTTTGGAGCCTTGATTCCAAACCGTATAGAATGGCGCACAGAACTATCGAGTGGTTATTAACACGTGTCTACCAGGCATTCACAATATCCGCAGGCGTCCCGGGAAGGGGTGGCGCACCGAGCAGTGCATCAAGCACATAAGCCTTTTGTGCAGTAGTGAAGACAATCCTCAGATTATATAGCTAGTCTGTAAAGTTGATTCCATCATCTTTTAAATTTTCTTTCTCTATGAACGCATTGAAATTGAGCGGAGCTACATCATGAGTCATTGATCTACAACATATTTGCAAAGACATTTAGACTCTTTTCATGATAATTAGTTCAATTTAATGAAATTACTAATGAAGTCCCACTTAAATCAACATCCCTCAAGTTGTTTAGTGATACATGATCCAAATTCACTAACCCAAGTCTGATCATCATGTGAGATGGAGTAGTTTCAACGGCGAACACCAACATGTTGATCATATCATCCATATGACTCATGTTTAACCTTTAGGTTCGATGTCTTTCAAGACCATGTTTGTACATGCTAAGCTTGTCAAGTTAACCAAATTATTTTTGCATTTGTAAAACTGGCTTACACCCGTTGTATGTGAACGTAGAGTTTATCACACCCAATCATCACAAGGTGCTTCAAAACGATGATCTTTCACGATGGTGCATACTAAGCGAGAACACTTTTATCTTGATATTGAGTTTGAGGGATCATCTTATAATGCTACCATCGCAATCTAAGCAAAATAAGATGCATAAAAGGACAAACATCACATGCAAATGTGACATGATATGGCATTTTCTTCTTGTGCCTTTGATCATCATCTCCAAAGCACCGGCATGATCTCCATCACCTCCAGCATGGCACCTAGGTCCTTGGTGTCGCCATATAGTTATCTCCACCAACTATTGCTTCTACAACTATTGCTAACCCATAGCGATAAAGTAAAGCAATTACATGGCGCTTAAACATTGACACACATGTCATACAATAATATTAAGACAACCAAATGGCTCATGCCGGTTTCCGTACTCATCGACATGCAAGTCGTGAAAGATTACAAAATATGATCATCTCATACATCACATATATCACATCATATCTTGGCCATACCACATCACATGCCCTGCAAAAACAAGTTAGTCGTCCTCTACTTTGTTCTTGCAAATTTTTACATGCCTTCTAAGGGCAACGTATAAGAACCGTTCTTACCTACGCAAAAGCCACAACGGTGATATACAAGTTGCCTTTGACCTTTTTTAGGACCGTCATTGTTAAATCAGATTTTAACTATAGTGGGAGAGACAAACACCCGCCAACCGCTTATTAAATACAAGTTACATGTCAAGTGCGGAACCGGTCTCTTATGCGTAGACAAGTAAAGCTGGTGTGATCCGCTTCATCCCACTATCCCACCAAATTCAAAAAACAAGGGAGGGTAGCAACATGAACATCAATGCCTACAACAAAATTGTGTTATACTCGTGCATAGAATCTATGCATAGACAGGGATCTGATACCACTGAAGGGATTTGTTGCAAGGAAAATAAAAAATTCCTATGAGGGAATGAATAAACTGAAGATCCAGTCTATTATATGCTAGAAGTGAGTGGGAAAAGGTCTACATACCCTTGTAGAACACACATGTTTAACGATCTAGAGATCGTGGGTGATGTAGTCATACTTTCATCAGATCAATCTGATGTAGCACCGCACGAACGATGCCTCCGAATTGCATACATGTGCAGCTTGATGTTGCCTCCTCCTTCTTGATCCAGCAAGCAAGGGGGAGAGGTGGATGAGGTTGATCTCAGCAGCACGATGGCGTGGTGGCGGGAGTATGGTTGAAATCCGGCAGAGCTTCGCTAAGAAATGCACAGATGAGGGACATATGGAAAGAGAGGAAGGCGGCCAACAACCGAGATGTCAGGTGCTGCGGCCAGCCCCTCCCTCCTCTATTTATAGGCGTGGGGGAGGAGCTTGGCCCCTCCTCTAAGCCTCTAGGGGTTGCACACCAAAGGGGGGGAAGGAAATCCCCTCCTTCCTTGCACACCGATCGCGATCCCTCCTTTTTAGGGATCTTGATATTATCCCTTTGGGATTTGATCCAATTCCTTTTAGGGGGGATTTTGGTGCATATGAACCAGAGGTGTGGCACCTTGTCCCACCATCCACGTTCAAGTAGGCCCCTCCATGTAGGTGGGTCCAACTCCGAAACCTTTTAGAACCTTCCCGGTACATTACTAAAATTTCCCGAACTTTTCTGGTAACCCGGAAAATATATTCCATTTATGTTTTCTTGTCTCCTTACAATTCCGAAGATCCTAGTGATGTCCGGGATCCAATCTGAAACTCCAAATCCAAATTTGATAACACCATCTTATTATCTTCATCAAACCTTAACGACATCGAACGTTAAGTGTTTAACCCTACGGGTTCGAGAATATGGAGACATAACCAAGACTCCTCTTCGATCAATAACCAATAGTGGGACCATGGATACCCATAATGGTTCCACCATATTCCATGAAGATATTTCATCAATTGAACCATGATGTCAAGGATTCAGATAATCCCGTATACAATTCCCTTTGTCTGGCGATATGTTACTTGCCTGAGATTCGATCGTCGGAATCACCATACCTAGTTCAATCTCATCATCGGCAAGTTATCTTTACTTGTTCCGTAATAAAATACCCCCGTGACCAAACACATAGTCACATGATTGTAAGCTACTCAGGATGTTGTATTATCGAGAGGACCCAGAGATATCTCTCCGTCACATGGAGTGACAAATCCCAGTCTTGATCGATGCAACCCAACTAGTAGCTTTTGACATACCTGGAGAACACCTTTTATGATCACGTAGTTGCGAAGTGACGGTTGATGCCCACAAAGCATTATTCCAGTACTAGGGAGTGGCATGATTTCATGGTCTAAGGAACATATACTCCCTCTATCTCAGTTTACAAACTGGTGATCTTTTTTACCATCAACACTTGATACCCCCCCCCCCCCCCCCCCCCCCCCCCCCCCCCCCCCCCCCCCCCCCCCCCCCCCCCCCCCCCCCCCCCCCCCCCCCCCCCCCCCCCCCCCCCCCCCCCCCCCCCCCCCCCCCCCCCCCCCCCCCCCCCCCCCCCCCCCCCCCCCCCCCCCCCCCCCCCATACTCCCTCTATCTCAGTTTACAAGTCTTGCACGTGTACCTAGTGACGATGACATGTACCTAGGGTAGGGTCTTAGGCCTGACCTGGACACCCTACCCAAGGACACTTTCGTAGAATCAAAGGCATTCAAAGTCCAACAGAAGGCACCGACTGAAATCCCCCTGAAGTGCAATCCACTCGACGGAATATTCCACTCAGATACCCCAATTCCACTCGACCATGATAGCGTCACTCGACCATATGAAGAATCACTCGGAGTACAGAAGATCTAAAGCCACCCCAGGATGGCAACGGTCACGCGTTCACTCCGTAGTCATAAAGATCATTAATAGCTAGCGTTACCAGTAACGCCCCTGTCTTAACTCACATTGAACCCTGTGTAACCGAGGGCTGGAGGGACTTCGTGCACTCTATATAAGACACCTCCCTCCTCTGGCAGAAGGGTTCGCACCCCCTGTAACTTCAACACATATCCAGTCGACAAAGCTTCCGAGGCACTGAGACGTAGGGCTGTTACCTCCTCCGAGAGGGGCCTGAACTCGTAAACTTATGTGTACAACCTAGCCGTAGCTAGGACCTTGCCTCCTCCTACGCACCCTACACTATTACTGTCAGACTCACTCCTACGACAGTTGGCGCCCACCGTGGGACAAGCGTCTGAGCGACTTCCGGTGAGGTTGCGAATTTCCTTCTTCGTCAACATGGTTTCCGATGGTGGTTTGGCTTTGTGCCACGAGATCCATCTTGGCACGCTCGTCTTCATCGTCGTTCCACCTGGCTTCAAGAAGCTCCCCTCGATGTCGAGGCCCTCCCCGTCCGTGGGGCGGCGCACTTCCGTGCGAGTGCCTTCGGCGTCCTTCTGCGGCAGCCGTTGACCCAGTATCGGTCGGCTCCCGTTGCGTCATCGCTCCCCGCCATCCGCCCTCGCAAGCGGTCCGGCCATTCACGGCTCCAACGGTGGGTGAAGCACGCGGTGGCTCGCTAGTCGACCATCCCTCAAGTCGCGGCAATCGAGCCCGACGAATCCCTTTACGGTTTGTTCGATCTGCCAGCCGGTCACTTGGATTCGCTTTTCGAGTGTGAGAGCAACGACCCAGTGGCGGAAGTCCTCATGGTCAACTCCCAACGCGGTCCGCCCGGATTTCGTCACGGCGGCAGCGGCGGCCCGTCGCATGATCATGACGAGTACATTCCCGAAGCCCTCACTACGGAGGAGAGGGAGGAGCTATATCGCCGCAACGTCTAGGCGCTCCAGACCCCCATCATTGGGGAGACCTCCGAGGCCCAGGCCTTGGAGGCTGCACACTTAGCCACCTTGGCTGAGCGTACGCGTCTGGAGAATCTCCAGCAGGCACTCGACAAACGCGCCCATCAACAGATCCCTGGATCCAGTCGACGAGCTCGATAACTCTTTCCGACTGAAACTCAGAGGGAGCCTCAGGTATATCGTACTCTGATTCAGAATGTTGCAGCAGCAGCACGCATAGCAGAGTCAATTCAGCCGTCACATTCAGAAGCTGGTAGAGGTTTGCTGCAGATCAGAGCACTGCTTCGAGTTGCCGGGGAACAGAACTCTGTTGTTTCCCAGTCACGCAACAGAATCCACAACAAATCTATAGTTGCTGACATAGTTCATTCGGCGCATAGTCCGAGATCGCCTCCGCGGCGTGAAGATCGTGGTCACCGCTAGGATCAGTACCTGGGTCGAGCCCACGGACAGTATGATCATCGATATCACCGTGATGACCACCACCGAGTGCCTCCGCCCCCTCCAAGGGGTGGGTCGTACGCGCCCTGGCGGTATGACGACAGCCGCCCATATGGTGATGAGCGGAGAGCCCCAGTTGACCCAAGAGAGCCTGGGTTCGATGTGAGGTCACTCCTTATGCAGGGTTTGATCGACAGAGGTCGGGCAAACAGAGAAGGACAAGACAGAGATCGTCCGATTGGAAATAGAGCATTTGTTTCTGGGCCCGAGTGTTTCAGTATAGCCATCTGAGCCGCTGAGATCCCTCCCAACTTCAGATTGGCTACGGGCGTGAGCAAGTTCACCGGTGAGTCGAAGCCAGACATGTGGCTGGAAGATTACCGAGTGGTAGTGCAGATTGATGGAGGCAACGATGATGTAGCCATGCAGCACCTCCCCCTAATGCTTGAGGGTTCAGCCAGAGCTTGGTTGAATCAGTTGGCCCCTGGGAGTATTTTCTGTTGGGAAGATCTGGCTCGAGTGTTCATCAAGACATTCAAGGGCACCTGCAAGCGACCTGCTAGGCTGACTGAATTGCAGCACTGCGTTCAGAAGCCGAATGAGACTTTGAGAGACTTCATCCAGAGATGGACTACACTTCACCATACGGTGGAAAATGTGTCAGAGCACCAGGCAGTTTGCGCCTTCAAAGAGGGCGTCCGATACAGAGAGCTCAACCTGAAGTTCGGTCGGTCCGGAGACATGTCTCTAGCCCGAATGATGGAGATAGCCACTCGGTATGCTAACGGTGAAGAGGAAGATCGACTCTGCAGTGGTAAGGGAAAACCAGTCGACCAGGACACCGGAGGTGGAAATTCCGGTCGGAAGCAAAAACGTAAGGCCGAGCCCATAGGTCCTGCTGAAGCTGCGGTCCTGAATGCACAAGGGAAATTTAAAGGAAAACCCAAGGGGCAGTGGACACCCAAGAAGGTGAAAGATCAATCAGGCCAGGACATTCTGGATTTGCCATGTTACATTCACACGAAGAAAGACGAAGAGGGTAACTTGATTCAACCCAAGCATACCACTCGACAGTGCCGACTCCTAATTCAGCAGTTCCGAGGGTCAGCCCAGTGAGAAAGAATCTGATAAGGAGGAGGAGAAAGAGGAACATGATGGTTACCCTAAGGTCAATGCTACCTTGGTGATTTTTGCTGATGTAGAGAGCAAAAGTCGATTGGAAGTCATTAACAGGGAAGTGAATATGGTTGCTCCGGTAACTACGACGTACTTGAAGTGGTCAAAGACTCCCATTACATTCGACCAGTCAGATCACCCAGTGCATGTTGCTACTCCTGGACAGCATGCCTTGATGGTCGACCCAGTCGTTGGGGGCACCCGACTGACTAAAGTCCTTATGGATGGCGGCAGTGGATTGAACATTTTGTATGCTGAGACCCTCCAAGGGATGGGCATTCCGATGTCCAAACTCAGTGAGAGTAACATGCAGTTCCACGGTGTCATCCCGAAAAAAAAAGGCAAAGTCACTCGGACAGATTGCTCTTGATGTGGTTTTCGATAATTCCAAGAATTACCGCAAGGAAAAGTTGACATTTGAGGTGGTGGATTTCCACAGTGCTTATCATGCTATTCTGGGCAGGCCCGCATATGCTCGTTTCATGGCCTGACCATGTTACGTGTATCTCAAGTTGAAGATGCCTGGACCCAGAGGTGTGATCACAGTCACGAGAAATAGGCAGAGAGCAAAGGAGTGCCTTCAGAAAGGCTCAAAAATTGCTGATGAGCATATGGCAGCAGTAGAGATGGAGGAATACAAGAAAAATGCAGATCCGAGTGATTTGTTGCGAGCCAAGAAGCCTGCCTCAGAGTCCGCATTTTAGTCGGCCGGTGAGACAAAGCCTGTTCATATCCACCCGGAAGACCCCACTGCTGCTCCGACCCACATCTCAGCAACACTCGGCAGCAAATAGGAAGTCGCGCTCATCCAGTTCCTCCGTGAGAACTGGGACATCTTTGCATGGAAACAATCAGACATGCCAGGTGTACCCAGGGGGCTGGCTGAGCACCGTTTGCATGTCAACCCAAAAGCAAAACCAGTGAAAGAGCATCTCTGATGGTCCATTGTGGAAAAAAGAAAGGCGATTAGCGAGGAAGTGGCTCAGCTCCTGGCAGCTGAGTTCATCCGTGAGATATACCACTCTGAGTGGCTTGCCAGCGTTGTCATAGTCCCTAAGAAAGATGATTCACTTCGTATGTGCATAGATTTTAAACATATCAATCGGGCCTGCCCGAAAGATCATTTTCCTCTCCCCCGCATTGATCAGATTATCGACTCAACTATGGGGTGCGAGAATTTGTCTTTTCTGGATGCATATTCCGGGTATCATCAGATCCGTCTGTATGGACCCGATGAAATAAAAACGGCTTTCATCACCCCATTCGGGTGCTTTTGCTATGTCACCATGCCTTTTGGCCTTAAGAATGCTGATGCCACATTCATGCACATGATTTAGAAGTGCCTACTCACTCACATCAGTCAGAACATGGAAACATACATGGATGATATCGTGGTCAAGTCACGCAAAGGTTCCGACCTATTGACTGACCTGGCTGAGACCTTCGCCAACCTAAGAAGATATGACATCAAGCTCAATCTGTCAAAATGCACATTCGGAGTTCTAGGAGGGAAGTTACTCGGTTTTCTCGTTTCCGAATGAGGGATTGACGCAAACTCGGAATAGATTGGAGCTATTCTTCGAATGAAACGCCCTGTGCGTGTGCATGACGTTCAGAAGCTCACAAGTTGTTTGGCTGCGTTAAGTCGGTTCATTTATCGTCTCGGTGAAAAGGCCTTGCCTCTTTACCGTCTGATGAAAAAATATGATATGTTTGAGTGGACTCCTGAAGTTGAAGCAGCGTTTGTGGAACTCAAAGCCCTGCTTTCCACCCAGCCGGTGCTTGCTGCTCCAGTCAGCAAAGAGCCTCTATTGTTATACATTACAGCCACTGGACAGGTCGTTAGTACAGTGCTCACAGTCGAGCGAGAGGACGAAAGCAAAGCTTACAAAGTTCAACGCCCAGTGTATTACATTTCTGAAGTCCTGACTCCATCCAAGCAAAGGTATCCGCATTACTAGAAGCTTGTCTATGGAATTTATTTGAACACAAAGAAAGTCGCACATTACTTCGCAGACCACTCGGTTTCAGTCGTCAGCGACGCTCCATTATCAGAAATTCTGAACAATCGAGATGCAACTGGTCGAGTGGCTAAGTGGGCAATTGAACTTCTCCCTCTGGATATAAAGTTCGAAGCAAAAAAGGTGATTAAGTCTCAAGCAATTGCAGATTTCTTGGCCGAGTGGATTAAGCAACAGCAACCGACCCAAGTTCACTCGGAACACTGGACCATGTTCTTTGACGGTTCTAAGATGTTGAATGGTTCTGGTGCTGGAGTGGTTCTAGTATCCCCAAGAGGCGACAAGCTCAGTTACGTCCTCCAGATTCACTTTGATTCCTCCAACAATGAAGCTGAATATGAAGCACTTTTGTATGGGTTGTGTATGGCCATCTCACTCGGCGTCCGTCACCTGATGGTTTACAGGGACTCAGATTTGGTGGTCAATCAGGTGATGAAGGAGTGGGATATTAGGAGCCCTGCCATGACTGGATACTGTGATGCAGTGAAAAATTAGAGAAGAAGTTTGAGGAGTTGGAGCTCCACCACATACCTCGACTCAAGAATCAAGCAACTAATGATCTGGCGAAAATAGGTTCCACTCGGAAGCCTATTCCCAGTAATGTGTTATTGGAGCATCTCCACACCCCATCAGTACAAGAAGATCCCTTTATAGAGGAGCCCCCACAACCGATAAGTTCAACCAATCTGACTGAAGTTGAAGTACCAACGGTTGTCGACCTAATCATGGAAGTTTTGGTAATCACACCTGACTGGACAGTGCCATACATTGCATATTTGCTTAGGCAGGAGCTTCCAAAAGATGAAGTTGAAGCACGTCAGATCATCCGCAGATCAAAAGCCTTTATAGTTATAGGTGGACAGCTTTTCAGAGAAAGTGTAACTAGTGTGGCTCAGCGATGTATCTCTCTAGAAGAAGGTCGACTGATCTTGAATGAGATTCACTCGGGGACCTGCAGTCACCATGCATCCTCTCGGACCATAGTGGCTGATACGTCTCCAACGTATCTATAATTTATGAAGTATTCATGCTATTATATTATCCATCTTGGATGTTTAATGGGCTTTACTATGCACTTTTATATTACTTTTGGGACTAACCCATTGACCCAGAGCCCAGTGCCAGTTTCTATTTTTTCCCTTGTTTCAGTGTTTCGCAGAAAAGGAATATCAAACGGAGTCCAAATGGGATGAAACCTTCGGAAAAGTTATTTTTGGAAAGAAAGCAATACAGGAGACTTGGAGTGCACGTCAGGGGATCAACGAGGAGAGCACGAGGCAGGGGGGGCGCGCCCACCCCCCTGGGCGTGCCCTCCACCCTCGTGGGCCCCTCGTGGCCCCCCTTACCGACTTCTTTCGCCCATATATTCCCATATACCCTAAAACCATCGGGGAACAGAATAGATCGGGAGTTCTACCACCGCAAGCCTCTGTAGCCACCAAAAACCAATCGGGACCCTGTTTCGGCACCCTGCCGGAGGGGGGATCCCTCACCGGTGGCCATCTTCATCATCCCGGCGCTCTCCACCCCCCCCCCCCCCCCCCCCCCCCCCCCCCCCCCCCCCCCCCCCCCCCCCCCCCCCCCCCCCCCCCCCCCCCCCCCCCCCCCCCCCCCCCCCCCCCCCCCCCCCCCCCCCCCCCCCCCCCCCCCCCCCCCCCCCCCCCCCCCCCCCCCCCCCCCCCCCCCCCCCCCCCCCCCCCCCCCCCCCCCCCCCCCCCCCCCCCCCCCCCCCCCCCCCCCCCCCCCCCCCCCCCCCCCCCCCCCCCCCCCCCCCCCCCCCCCCCCCCCCCCCCCCCCCCCCCCCCCCCCCCCCCCCCCCCCCCCCCCCCCCCCCCCCCCCCCCCCCCCCCCCCCCCCCCCCCCCCCCCCCCCCCCCCCCCCCCCCCCCCCCCCCCCCCCCCCCCCCCCCCCCCCCCCCCCCCCCCCCCCCCCCCCCCCCCCCCCCCCCCCCCCCCCCCCCCCCCCCCCCCCCCCCCCCCCCCCCCCCCCCCCCCCCCCCCCCCCCCCCCCCCCCCCCCCCCCCCCCCCCCCCCCCCCCCCCCCCCCCCCCCCCCCCCCCCCCCCCCCCCCCCCCCCCCCCCCCCCCCCCCCCCCCCCCCCCCCCCCCCCCCCCCCCCCCCCCCCCCCCCCCCCCCCCCCCCCCCCCCCCCCCCCCCCCCCCCCCCCCCCCCCCCCCCCCCCCCCCCCCCCCCCCCCCCCCCCCCCCCCCCCCCCCCCCCCCCCCCCCCCCCCCCCCCCCCCCCCCCCCCCCCCCCCCCCCCCCCCCCCCCCCCCCCCCCCCCCCCCCCCCCCCCCCCCCCCCCCCCCCCCCCCCCCCCCCCCCCCCCCCCCCCCCCCCCCCCCCCCCCCCCCCCCCCCCCCCCCCCCCCCCCCCCCCCCCCCCCCCCCCCCCCCCCCCCCCCCCCCCCCCCCCCCCCCCCCCCCCCCCCCCCCCCCCCCCCCCCCCCCCCCCCCCCCCCCCCCCCCCCCCCCCCCCCCCCCCCCCCCCCCCCCCCCCCCCCCCCCCCCCCCCCCCCCCCCCCCCCCCCCCCCCCCCCCCCCCCCCCCCCCCCCCCCCCCCCCCCCCCCCCCCCCCCCCCCCCCCCCCCCCCCCCCGCCTCATATGCTTCATCTTTTTAATGTCTTCCATGAAAATAAGGATTCCGATAATTGTGCTCAATTGCTAGAGGAAGAATGCATTAGAATGTTTGGCACTAAATATTTGAATGATGAGCATGATTGCAATATTGTTAGTATGAATTCTATGAATATCCATGATGCTAATGATATGCAAAGCCACAAGCTTGGGGATGCTATGTTTGATGAAGATGATATGTTTTGTCCCCCAAGTTTTGATGAGCAAATTTATTATGATGAAAGCATGCCTCCTATTTATGATGATTATTGTGATGACATGTATGCTCTAAGGAATAAGGATAACCATGAAACTTGTCATCATGATTTTAATTTTCAATTGCATTATGCTTCACATGATAGTTATTTTGTTGAGTTTGCTCCCACTATTCCGAAAGAGAAGAGTTTTGCTTATGTGGAGAGTAGTAAATTTTCTATGCAAGTAGATCATGAAAAGAATGCTTTAGGTGCTGGTTATATTGTTGAATTCATTCATGATGCTACTGAAAATTATTATGAGGGAGGAATATATGCTTGTAGGAATTGCAATAATATCAAGTTCCCTCTCTATGTGCTTAAAGTTTTAAAGTTATGCTTGTTTTGCCTTCCTATGCTAGTTGATTATTGTTCCCATAAGTTGTTTTCTCACAAAATCCCTATGCATAGGAAGTGGGTTAGACTTAAATGTGCTAGTCATATTCTTCATGATGCTCTCTTTATGTTTCAATTCTTATCTTTTATGTGAGCATCATTGAAATCATCATGCCTAGCTAGGGGCGTTAAACGTTAGCGCTTGTTGGGAGGCAACCCAATTTTTTTTTAGTTTCTTGCTTTTTGGTTATGTTTAGGAATAAATAATCCATATAGCTTCTGTTTAGATGTGGTTTTGTGTTTTAATTAGTGTTTGTGCCAAGTAGAACCTTTGGGAAGACTTGGGTGAAGTCTTTATGATCATGCTGTAAAAAACAGAAACTTTAGTGCTCACGAGATTAGCTAAAACTTTTTACTGGAGAGTGATATTTAGTTGATTCTTTTTGAAGATGATTACTAGACAAATTCCTCAGGTCCACCAATTTATTTCAGAATTTTTGGGGTTACATAAGTTTGCGTTAGATACAGATTACTACAGACTGTTCTGTTTTTGACAGATTCTGTTTTCTATGTGTTGTTTGCTTATTTTGATGAATCTATGGCTAGTAAAATAGTTTATAAACCATAGAGAAGTTGTAATACAGTAAGTTTAACACCAATATAAATAAATAATGAGTTCAATACAGTACTTGAAGTGGTGTTTTGTTTTCTTTCGCTAACGGAGCTTATGAGTTTTCTGTTGAGTTTTGTGTTGTGAAGTTTTCAAGTCTTGGGTAAAGATTCGATGGACTATGGAATAAGGAGTGGCAAGAGCCTAAGCTTGGGGATGCCCAAGGCACCCCAAGGTAATATTCAAGGATGACCAAGAGCCTAAGCTTGGGGATGCCCCCCTCTTTCGTCTTCGTTCATCGGTAACTTTACTTGGAGCTATATTTTTATTCACCACATGATATGTGTTTTGCTTGGAGCGTCATTTTATTTTCTTTAGATTTCCTTGATGTTTGAATAAAATACCAAGATCTGAAATTCTTAAATGAGAGAGAGTCTTCACATAGCTACATAATTATTTAACTACTCATTGATCTTCACTTATATCTTTTTGGAGTAGTTTGTCATTTACTCATGTGCTTCACTTATATCCTATGAGTAAATGGTTGAATGAATTGAATATCATAAATATGAAATTATATATGTTTCATATGCTTATCCCATGGGGAGTAATGACTTTACATATAAGAAGTAGAGGTGGTAAATTTATTGAAGGTTAGCAAACATTGTATTGGTCACTTGAACAATTCATGAAAAAATATTGAAGGAAGAGAGATTTCACGTATAAATATACTATCTTGGACATCTTTTGTAATTGTGAGCACTCATTAAAATATGACATGATAAAAGGTTGATGTTGGACAAGGAAGACAACGTAATGGGTTATGTTTTCTTATATCCAAAATAAAGTATATTGTCATGGATCGCCCAACACGTTGAGCTTGCCTTTCCCCCTCATGCTAGCCAAATTCCTTGCACCAAGTGGAGATACTACTTGTGCTTCCAAACATCCCTTAAACCAGTATTGCCATGAGAGTCCACCATACCTACCTATGGATTGAGTAAGATCCTTCAAGTAAGTTGTCATCGGTGCATGCAATAAAAATTGCTCTCTAAATATGTATGATCTTTCAGTGTGGAGAAAAAAAGCTTTATACGATCTTGTGATATGGAAGAAATAAAAGCGACGGACTACATAATAAAGGTCCCTATCACAAGTGGCAATATAAAGTGACATTCCCTCACATTAAGATTTTGTGCATCCAACTATAAAAGCGCATGGCAACCTCTGCTTCCCTCTGCGAAGGGCCTATCTTTTACTTTTATGCAAGAGTCATGGTGATCTTCACCTTTTTTTCATTTTATCCTTTGGCAAGCACCTCGTGTTGGAAAGATTCTGATATATACATCCAATTGGATGTAAGGCATCATGAACTATTATTGTTGACATTACCCTTGAGGTAAAAGGTTGGGAGGCGATTCTATAAGCCCCTATCTTTCTCTGTGTCTGATTAAAACTTTGAACCCATAAATATCGCGTGAGTGTTAGCAATTGTGAAAGACTAAATGATAGTTGAGTATGTGTAGTTTGCTAAATCAAAGCTCTGACATATACTCTTCCTGAAAATAAGATGAATTGTAATTGTTTGATGACTAATAACATGGTTTGTTAGTTTTCAAGAAAGTTTATGATCTATACTTTAACATGTGAATAGCTTGTTACTTGATCATGAGAGGCTTTATGAGATGAGCTACTGTTATGATATATAATGATGCTAGAAAAGGTGATTGAAATTATCATTGATCAAACTTGTGCACCTGCTAGCATTCACACTTCATAAATTATTTCTTTTATCATTTACCTACTCGAGGACGAGCAGGAATTAAGCTTGGGGATGCTGATACGTCTCCAACGTATCTATAATTTATGAAGTATTCATGCTATTATATTATCCATCTTGGATGTTTAATGGGCTTTACTATGCACTTTTATATTACTTTTGGGACTAACCCATTGACCCAGAGCCCAGTGCCAGTTTCTGTTTTTTCCCTTGTTTCAGTGTTTCGCAGAAAAGGAATATCAAATGGAGTCCAAACGGGATGAAACCTTCGGAAAAGTTATTTTTGGAAAGAAAGCAATACAGGAGACTTGGAGTGCACGTCAGGGGATCAACGAGGAGAGAACAAGGCAGGGGGCACGCCCACCCCCCTGGGCGCGCCCTCCACCCTCGTGGGTCCCTCGTGGCCCCCCTTACCGACTTCTTTCACCTATATATTCCCATATACCCTAAAACCATCGGGGAACAGAATAGATCGGGAGTTCCACCGCTGCAAGCCTCTGTAGCCACCAAAAACCAATCGGGACCCTATTCCGGCACCCTGCCGGAGGGGGGATCCCTCACCGGTGGCCATCTTCATCATCCCGGCGCTCTCCCCCCCCCCCCCCCCCCCCCCCCCCCCCCCCCCCCCCCCCCCCCCCCCCCCCCCCCCCCCCCCCCCCCCCCCCCCCCCCCCCCCCCCCCCCCCCCCCCCCCCCCCCCCCCCCCCCCCCCCCCCCCCCCCCCCCCCCCCCCCCCCCCCCCCCCCCCCCCCCCCCCCCCCCCCCCCCCCCCCCCCCCCCCCCCCCCCCCCCCCCCCCCCCCCCCCCCCCCCCCCCCCCCCCCCCCCCCCCCCCCCCCCCCCCCCCCCCCCCCCCCCCCCCCCCCCCCCCCCCCCCCCCCCCCCCCCCCCCCCCCCCCCCCCCCCCCCCCCCCCCCCCCCCCCCCCCCCCCCCCCCCCCCCCCCCCCCCCCCCCCCCCCCCCCCCCCCCCCCCCCCCCCCCCCCCCCCCCCCCCCCCCCCCCCCCCCCCCCCCCCCCCCCCCCCCCCCCCCCCCCCCCCCCCCCCCCCCCCCCCCCCCCCCCCCCCCCCCCCCCCCCCCCCCCCCCCCCCCCCCCCCCCCCCCCCCCCCCCCCCCCCCCCCCCCCCCCCCCCCCCCCCCCCCCCCCCCCCCCCCCCCCCCCCCCCCCCCCCCCCCCCCCCCCCCCCCCCCCCCCCCCCCCCCCCCCCCCCCCCCCCCCCCCCCCCCCCCCCCCCCCCCCCCCCCCCCCCCCCCCCCCCCCCCCCCCCCCCCCCCCCCCCCCCCCCCCCCCCCCCCCCCCCCCCCCCCCCCCCCCCCCCCCCCCCCCCCCCCCCCCCCCCCCCCCCCCCCCCCCCCCCCCCCCCCCCCCCCCCCCCCCCCCCCCCCCCCCCCCCCCCCCCCCCCCCCCCCCCCCCCCCCCCCCCCCCCCCCCCCCCCCCCCCCCCCCCCCCCCCCCCCCCCCCCCCCCCCCCCCCCCCCCCCCCCCCCCCCCCCCCCCCCCCCCCCCCCCCCCCCCCCCCCCCCCCCCCCCCCCCCCCCCCCCCCCCCCCCCCCCCCCCCCCCCCCCCCCCCCCCCCCCCCCCCCCCCCCCCCCCCCCCCCCCCCCCCCCCCCCCCTTAGGTCATCCACTTGAGGGAAATTTGCTACTGTCCTACAAACCTCTGCACTTGGAGGCCCAACAACATCTACAAGAAGAAGGTTGCGTAGTAGACATCAGTGGCTAAAGCATACCGAGCAGGATTCTACTGGCCATGGGCAAATGAGATGGCGAAGGATATCGTCGACACATGTGAAGGCTGCCAGTTTTACTCGAACATGTCCCACAAACCTGCATCAGCTTTGAAGACCATCCCACTCGTCTGGCCATTTGCTGTGTGGGGACTGGACATGGTTGGGCCCTTAAGAACCAGCAGAAGTGGTTTCACTCATTTGCTCATAGCAGTCGACAAGTTCACTAAGTGGATCAAAGCAAAACCTATCAAGAACCTAGACTCAAGCACATCCATTAGCTTCATCAAAGAATTGGTGTTTCGGTACAGAGTTCGGCACAACATCATCATGGACAATGGCTCAAACTTTGATTCTGATGAGTTCAGAGCATACTGTGCTTCCTAAGGCACTCGGGTCGACTATGCATCCATTGCGCACCCGCAGTCGAATGGGCAAGCTGAAAGAGCAAATGGTTTGATCCACCAAGGGTTGAAACCCCGATTGATGCGCGACCTCAAGCATGCAGCTGGGGCTTGGGTGACCGAGTTGCCGTCTGTTCTGTGGGGATTAAGGACAACTCCCAACCGGTCAACTGGTCAAACCCCTTGAGGGAGTCCTGGACTAAGGGGTCCTCGGGCGTCCGGCCTGTTATCCATGGGCCGGACTGGTGGGCTGTGAAGACATGAAGGCCGAAGACTCTACTCGTGTCCAGATTGGACTCTCCTTGGCGTGGAAGGCAAGCTTGGCGATCAACTATGAAGATTCCTTCCTATGTAACCGACTCTATGTAACCCTAGATCCCCCCGGTGTCTATATAAACCGGAGGGTGTAGTCCGGAAAGGATATACTCATTACGATAGTCATACAGGCTAGACTTCTAGGGTTTAGCCATTACGATCTCGTGGTAGATCAACTCTTGTAACACTCATATTCATCAAGATCAATCAAGCAGGAAGTAGGGTATTACCTCCATAGAGAGGGCCCGAACCTGGGTAAACATCGTGTCCCCTGTCTCCTGTAACCATCGATCCTAGACGCATAGTTTGGGACCCCCTACCCGAGATCCGCCGGTTTTGACACCGACATTAGTGCTTTCATTGAGAGTTCCACTGTGACGTCGACGAAAGGTTCGATGGCTCGCCTTGTCCTCAAAGACAACATCACCTCCAGAGGAGTCCTGGCCCCAGGCCAAACCCTCCGGCTGGGCGACTTTACCATGATCGCCCGTTTGGCCGTTGAGCCGACGATGACCTCTCGGGCCATCGAAAATCCCCTTTGCATCAACTCCGAACACTCCAAACAGATGGATCCGGCAGAGTTTTCATCCTTAAACGAGCTCCTAGATCATATCGCCGCTTTGGGAATCACCACAGATTATGATCGGATCGGGCCTAAAACCGATCAAGGAGAAATCAAAACTCCACCGGTCACCCACCAGATAGCGGTAGTCGAGGAGCAGGACGGCGAGTCTTCTTCTATATCGAAGCCGGGTTATGTTCGGATCGCTGATCAGGAAGAACCGGATACTCACCAGCGAAAGGATGCGACTAGTCCTCTGAACATAGAATCGGATGGCAATCCTAAACAATCAGAAGATACTCCGGAGCCCGGACTGTTGAGTCTGGAAGGTCTTCAGACCCCGGATAATCGGCCAGGTTGGGGTTCGGATTTAATTCCACCCACCCACCCGGACATAAACACTCTCATGAGCACAAAACAGCGGTCTCAGGAAACGGTCCACAACTTCTAGGCCAGATTCCTCGTTGTCAAGGACAAGGTAAAAGATTGCCGTGATGAGGACGCAATATCAGCGTTCCGCAACAATTGCGCGGATGAAGGAATCCTCAACGCCATCAATCGCCGCCGCATACTAAATTTTGCTGACTTAGCAACTATCGTACAAAAGTACAACGCGATGGAAAGCGCCTGGAAAACTCAGGCAGCTTGCTGGGAACCGTCGGTCCCAACTCAACTCCTCCTACAGGCGAAGAGGGCACACCCCCGTGGCACGCCCAGTCCAACAGTCAAGAAACATAAACCCACTATGCGGCACGGCAGCGTTCGGGAGGGATGGCTCGATGGCCCATGCAAAATACACACTACACAAGATACCGTGGCAACCCACAGCCTTAGAGCATGTTGGATACTCCGGCAGGTAGCCAAGAGCGGTGAGGAAATCCTTATCAAGGACACTCCAGAGCAGCACCCTCCAGAAAACGACGACACAAGAGTATTGACGATCTTCGAAACATTCGCTTCAAACAACAAGCACAAAAGGGCACTTCGCGATCTCGCCGAAGTCTGCCAAATCACTGCAATAAACCCTTGGAATGACACAGCTATAACATTTAATGCTGGCGACGAACCGAGGTACAGGACAGTCCGAGTGCCAGCCGCATTAGTCCTCAGTCCCATCATGGACAGGTTTCGACTTACTAAGGTCCTCATGGACGGCGGCAGTGGATTAAACCTCATTTATGAGGACACACTCCACAAAATGGAAATAGACAGGAGCCGCATTAAGCAAAGTAGCACAACCTTCCGTGGAATCATTCCCAGTCGGGAGGCACGGTGCGCGGGCAAAATCACACTTGACGTGGTATTCGGCACGCCAGAGAACTATCGGTCCGAAGAAATCACTTTCCAAGTGGCCCCTTTCAGCAGCGGATACCACGCCCTGTTGGGGCGGGATGCTTTCACACGCTTCCAAGCTATACCTCATTACGCGTATATGAAGCTCAAAATGCCTGGACCAAACGGTATAATCACTCTCGTCAGTGATCCGGACATAGCACTCCGCGCTGAAAACAAAACCGCATCCCTGGCCCTTGAGGCGCTATCCGAAGCCCTCACGGCCGAAGAGTTAACCGCACTACGCTCCACGGTGGGCAGGGATGATGTGATCCTCGACAAACGCCCCAAATCCACCTCCTTCAAACCAGCAGAAGAAATAGTCAAATTCCAGGTCCACCCAATGAACCCCAAGAAAACAGCATCTATCGGAGCACAACTGAACCCAACAGTTGACGCCGCACTACGAGAATTCTTGCGTGAAAACTGGGACATATTTGCCTGGCACCCTTCAGATATGCCAGGGATCCCACGCAAGCTGGCCGAACATAGTCTCAATATACTAAAGGGATTTAAACCGGTCAAGCAAACACTGCGGCGCTTTTCCAAACCCAAGCGACAAGCCATGGGGGAGGAGCTGGCCAAGCTTATCGAGGCCGGATTCATTAGAGAAATCAAACATCCGGACTGGCTAGCAAACCTGGTGATGGTACCAAAGAAGGACAAATCATGGCGCCTGTGTGTCGATTTCAAAGACCTCAACAAGGCTTTCCCTAAGGATCCCTTCCCCCTCCCCCACATTGATCAAATCATTGACGCCACCGCAGGACACGACTCACTGTGTTTCCTCGATGCATATTCCGGATACCATCAAATCAAAATGAAGGAGTCTGATCAAGCTGCAACAGCATTTATTACCCCATATGGGCCATTCTGCTTCAACACCATGCCTTCGGGCTCAAGAACGCCGGCGCCACATACCAACGCATGATTCAAACATGCCTGGAGAAACAGATCGGCAAGACAGTAGAAGCTTACGTCGATGATGTCGTCATCAAAACCAGGCACGTCGAAACACTAATAGATGACTTATGTCTTACATTCGACAACCTCCGTGCGTATGACATTAAACTCAACCCGGAAAATTGCGTCTTCGGCGTCCCCGCTGGAAAGCTGCTGGGCTTCATCGTTTCCAATAGAGGAATAGAAGCAAACCCAGCTAAAATCCGAGCTCTGTCACAGTTGGCTACGCCAACTGGCCTCGAACAAGTCCAAAAACTAGCGGGTTGTGTGGCAGCATTAAGTCGCTTTGTCTCTAGATTAGGAGAAAAGGCACTACCACTCTATCGCCTCTTACGGCGCACCGACAACTTCGAATGGACAGACGCGGCGACTGCCGGACTGGAGGAAATAAAGACCCTCCTAGCAAACAACCCAATCCTGGCCGCACCAAACACTGGCGAACCCATGTTGCTATACATATCGGCAACAAATCAGGTGGTGAGCGTCGTGCTCGTCGTCGAACGAGAACAGGACGGACACAAATTCCCACTTCAAAAACCAGTATACTACGTATCTACTGTCCTCACACCATGCAAATCCCGGTACCCCCATTACCAAAAGATAGCATACGCGGTCTTCATGGCATCCCGAAAGCTACGACACTACTTCCAGGAGTGTTCAATCACGGTGGCTTCTGAAGTCCCACTCAATGACATAATAAACAACCGTGATGCCACGGGACGGATCACCAAATGGGCCATAGAGCTACTTCCATTTGACATAACATACAAGCCACGCCGAGCCATCAAATCCCAAGTGCTGGCTAACTTCGTCACCGAATGGACAGAGGCCGAACTCCCTAAAGAGTACGGGGCATATTCCAATTGGATTATGTATTTTGACGGCTCCAAAATGTTGGCGGGGCTGGGAGCGGGCGTCGTATTAACGTCCCCCACTGGAGATGTCGTCCAGTATGTACTCCAGATATTATACACAGACTCCAATAATGCAGCCGAATACGAGGCCTTATTGCATGGTCTTCGGATGGCCGTATCCATGGGGATACAACGCCTGGAGGTGCGCGGGGACTCGAACCTCGCAATATCTCAAATAAACGGAGACTTTGACACCAAAGATCCAAAGATGGCAGCTTATCGTAATGCCGTCTTAAAAATGTTGGCTCGGTTCGAGGGGCTTAAATTTCATCACGTCGCCCGAGAAAGTAACCAGGCGGCGGACGTCCTTGCTCGCATTGGCGCTAAGCACGACCCCGTCCCACCTAACATCTTCTTGGAAAGGCTTTTTAAGCCATCCATGGTGTGGCAAGGGGAGGGCGGCAACAATAGTCCAGATCCGAATACAACCCCAAATCCCGAACACACCGATAGTATCGGGGGCTCAGCCACCGAAATAACACCGTCGGCCCATCTCATTATGGCAGTCATTGCCCCATGGACCGAACCCTTCTTGGCCTACATTAATAGGAAGGAGCTTCCCGAAGACCAGAACGAGGCTCGCCGCATCGTCTGGCGTTCGAAGGCCTACAAGGTTCACGACGGAGAGCTCTACAAGAAAAGTACTACCGGAGTACTTCAAAGATGTATCTCCGAGGAAGAGGGGCGGCAGCTTTTAGCGGAAATTCACGCTGGTCTCGGCGGACACCACGCCGCAGCTCGGGCCCTTGTTAGCAAGGCCTTTCGTACTGGGTTTTATTGGCTGACAGCCCAAGCAGACGCGCAGGACCTTGTCCAACGCTGCGTCGGATGCCAGCTCTTCGCCAACCAAAGCCACATGCCCCCAACTGCCTTACAAACTATCCCCATTACTTGGCCTTTCGCGGTCTGGGGACTGGATATGGTTGGACCCCTTAAAGGGGGAAGCCATAAGAAAAAATATCTGCTGGTCATGGTGGACAAATTCACTAAATGGATAGAGGCTAAACCGGTCAAAACGGCTAAGTCCGGCCCGGTGATAGACTTCATATCCGGTGTTGTGCACCGTTATGGTGTCCCACACAGCATCATCACCGACAACGGCTCTAATTTCACAGCCGACGAGGTAAAAACCGGGTGTGCTAATCTAGGCATTAAACTCGATTACGCCTCCGTCTACCACCCGCAAACCAACAGTCAAGTCGAACAAGCCAATGGTCTTATTATGAGCGGCATCAAGCCCAGACTAGTGCGGTCTTTGAAAGAATCAGACAAGCACTGGGTTGAGGAGCTCGACTCTGTACTCTAGGGGCTGCGGACCACGCCCAACCGTACTACCGGATACATGCCTTTCTTCATGGTGTATGGCGCAGAGGCCCTGTTGCCCTGCGATATTATTCACGACTCACCTCGAGTACGTATGTACGAAGAGAGAGAAGCCGAGCTTGATCGGCAGGACGGCCTAGATGCCCTGGAGGAGGAACGCGATGTCACAAAAGCCCGTTCAGCATTTTACCAACAGCGGGCTCGAAGATATCAAAGCAGAGAAGTACGGGCCAAGACTTACAACGTTGGCGAACTCATTCTACGCCTGCCGGAGAAGAAAAAGGACAAACTCAAGCCCAAATGGGAGGGTCCCTTCATAATTGACGAAGTTCTCACCGGAGGAGCGTAACGTCATCGTGATGCATCAGACAATCGCCTCGAGCCGAACACCTGGAATGCGACCAGACTCCGAAGATTCTATGCCTACCGCCGAACTCCTTGTTCATCTCCTTCTCCCCTGTAGTTTCCATCATTTTTTCTCTCTTTTCCAATTACTTTTTTTTCTTTCTCGCTTTAAAGCTTTGGTATGGCTAGACCGCACACCCCTGACACATACATCTTTAAATATGTATGTCCATTATACCTGGGGGCTTCTTGTACAGAAGCTTTTTATTATTCCTCGAGCATCAAGCTCTTCACATATGAGTTTTTCCATATGCACCTTTTCTTCGCCATTATATGCATCGATATGACTTAAGTTTTGGCCAAGTTGGGTTGCCTGGCTCCTGTGCTTATGCCCTACATTCCCGTTAGTTCGGCTAGGGCATAAAGGGAGCACCTCTGCGATTGTTACTGCCGGGTCATCCGGATGTTTACCTCAGACTGGGTGAAGCCGAAAGCTAGCGTTCTTAAGGGAATATTCGGTCGGTGAATTAAAGACGTCTTTTCATTTACTCCATTCCGAACCCCCAGAAGTTACATACACTGTGATTTTCCCATCATAATTCGGACATGTACATTAAATGCATGCACACCCAGGGAAAGGAACCCTTAACGGAACTATTCTCTCTGGAAGATGTTTCTTACAATCTCAATGTAATATAACATAGCTAGCCGGATACAACTTGTCTGTTCAAGCAACTATGACCCCTACGCCTAGTTTTCCATGCATACCCCGGTCTATTCCGCCGCGACGGTATTCGGAAACACTCCGCACCTTCGGGTCCAGAGGTTGAAGCGAAAAGGTCTGCCATGACAAATGATATACAATTCAGCTAGAGTTCCACATGACGAGGAAAGTACATAGTCACTTGGACTCAAACACTTCTTCCTCTACACCGTCCAACAGGCAGTCTAACTTACAATCCTGTTGGGAATATTTGGCGGCCACCTCTACTTGGTCATATAATAAACTAACGGGAATTTCTTCCCCATTTGACCCTAGCGGTCCAACCCGGGCCATGTGATTAGGATCCAGCTTGGTATATCGTGTTTTCACCATGGCCCAGGCCTCTCGCGCACCCTCTCGGCAGGCTGATATCTTCCATAGTCGGATACGCCGCCGCGCTCCCTTGAACAGCTCTACAAGCTCCTCCATACTTCCTGGAGGGGAGGCGGATGGCCATAAGGCCTTGGCAACACTCCGCATGGCCAGCAGAGCATGCTCGTGCACTTGCGATAGTCTTTGCAGTAGATCATTCGATGATCCAGACACCTCCTCTTCAGGACGGCCCATCAATATACCTGCAATCATAACCATATTAGTTCCATTTATCTTCGGACTACTTTAAAAATAGTTCCGATACATACTGAATATGCGCCCCGCAGCTTCTTGTTCTCCTTTACGGAGTCGGCTAGCTGGGCTCGCACATCTTTCAATTCTTCACCCAACATAGTGTTGGAATTCCTGTAGCTTGTTTTTCTCCCCTCTGACTCGGGTCAGCACTCGCTCGCCTGCGGCGTGTAGTCTTTTCGCCTCTTTTTCTCCCTCTTGGGCGATCTTCAACTTCTTTTCAAGTTGATCGGGCGACCCTATTATGCGATCAGCCACAGTCTTAGTACAGTGGGGATACAATTATTGTTCCTCAATGGAGGGGAAAGTTACCAGAAGACGCCTTCTTGAAGTCTTCCAGTTCAGCGGTAGCGGCACTCAGTTGCACCTGGCACTGCTCCAGCTCTTGGGCTAGCAGGCCATTCTTCTCTGTAAGGACCTGGTTATACAACGATCCTTAAATCAGTTGTACCAACTGCTTTCAGTCCCGGGGGCTACGGGCATATGGTTATCCTCTTTTGGACAAAAAATACTTACCTACACATCTGTCAAATATTGCTTCATGGCTTCTCTAAGTCCATCTCAAGCAGCCCGGATGTATGCGTCACCCGAGCTGAAGGCATTGAATGCCTCTTTCGAGAACCTGGGGTTTTGCAAGACAGCCCTGCAGCGCCGATGGTTCATAGCGCTCTCTACTTCCGAGTTGGTGACGGATATGTCTTCCGAACCCTCGGCCGAAGGACAATCCGGCGCTGTCCTCATACCGGCCCCCGTCTCTCCGGCGGGATCTAAATCCCGGTTGTCAGGAGCTCGGCCGGCCGGGCCCCCGGACATAGTTCGGCGGACCCTTTTCCTGGAACTAGACAAACGCACAAAGTCACAGTCGGGTGCGGCCGTTGAAAAACATATTTATGAATCCATACCTCTTCAATGAAAGCCTGGCTGTGTCTTCACCGGCCTTCCTCTTCGAAGGCTTGCCCAGCGTGGGAGCCGATCTCTTCGGAATTGCCGAACGCCTCCTCTTTGGAGCACAAGACAGTGCGGTGGGTGAGGCAGAATAAGAGCACTCTTTTAGAGGAGGTGTCTCTTGATCACTTACATGTGAAGCAGGAAGGAGGCCAGGGTAGTCGGCGGTGATGGCCACTTCTGTGCCATCATAGCTCGCCTGGTAAAACACCCCCTCCGCGAGCACCACATATATATCCGGATCCTCTTCAAACCCGGGGTCAAGCTCCCGGTTGTGATTCTCCGGCTGTGGGCCGGGACTATGAAGTCCTTCGGTGACCTTTCGCCAGTGCTGTCATAACAAACATATTTGAAATTTATCAAAAGTAATCCGGAAGTGGAATGAGTGAAACAGAGGGGGTGGGGCTTACCCAACTGGGAGGATCATACATAGAATACCCATCTCTGTGCTTAATGTGAAGAAATTCCTCTTCCTCCCCTTTAAACAGCTCGGCCAATATCTTGGACAGAGCGACGGGGGTATCCGGACCTTTCCAGCCACAGCGGGAGGCGTCATCCTTTCCATTATAGTGCCACATTGGCAGCCCTCTGTATTGTAGCGGCTGAACCCCTCGCACTATGGAGGTCGCCATTACCTCGATTATTGTGAGTCCGGACTGAGCGAGCATCTTTATCTTGCTCATAGGCTGATGAACTTCTGTGCTGTCATCCTCTTCAAGGCTCCGAGGACGCCAACTGTGGCGTTTCTTCAGCGGAATACTCGCGAATTCAGGAAGACCCTTTCGAACTGGGTCAGGAAGCGCTGCATCCTCAATGTAGAACCATTCGGAAGGCCATTCTTCATATGCCTTCCTTGGTGTGCCGGACAGATATCCGGTATCAGCGATACGCCATACTTCGGCTCCGCCCACTTCAAATATTGACCACTCATGATTGCGCGGGACAAGACAGAACAACTTCCTCCATAGCTCAAAATGGGCCTCAATGCCCAGAAATAATTCGCATAAGGCGACATAACCCGCGATGTGCAGAATGGAGGCAGGGGTGAAGTTGTGCAGCTGGAGGCCGTAATATTCCAGAATCCCTCGGAGGAACGGATGGATTGGAAATCCGACGCCTCTTAGCAGGTAGGGGACGAAACACACCCGCTCTCCCTCGGATGGATTGAGGAAGCCCTCTGCCTGAGTCTCACCATTGAAGGAAGCTAGCCCCACTCGAACAGGGACTAGATCCGCAGGGGGAAGGAATCCCTGTGTCTGCAGCTTCGTCAATTGACTGTGGGACACAGAGCACCTCTCCCACCCGCCTTTCTCTGGGCCGGAACGGGAGGAGGAGCTGGGAATGCTAGCCATGTTGGAATGGTTTCTCCTAGCAGTCTCTGGGGATTTTTCTCTGCGTGGTGCCGAATGGATCTAGGATCCAATCTCTTTAAATAGGCGCTCTTCCTTGCCTGGATGGGGTTCTATTTGCAAAAATACCCTGACCTTCCGCATTCGCTCGACACATGGAAGACGAAGTTATTTGACGCGCAGAAGCCGAGGGGAGCGACATTGATCAACGGCCGAATACATTACTTGGAGGTCATCGGAGGAGGAACCCGCCTTGCAATGCCGAAGACAATTTATGTGCCGAACACTTCGTTATTGAAGACTGGTTCGGGGGCTACTGAGGGAGTCCTGGACTAAGGGGTCCTCGGGCGTCCGGCCTGTTATCCATGGGCCGGACTGGTGGGCTATGAAGACATGAAGGCCGAAGACTCTACCCGTGTCCGGATTGGACTCTCCTTGGCGTGGAAGGCAAGCTTGGCGATCAACTATGAAGATTCCTTCCTATGTAACCGACTCTATGTAACCCTAGATCCCCCCGGTGTCTATATAAACCGGAGGGTGTAGTCCGGAAAGGATATACTCATTACGATAGTCATACAGGCTAGACTTCTAGGGTTTAGCCATTACAATCTCGTGGTAGATCAACTCTTGTAACACTCATATTCATCAAGATCAATCAAGCAGGAAGTAGGGTATTACCTCCATAGAGAGGGCCTGAACCTGGGTAAACATCGTGTCCCCTGTCTCCTGTAACCATCGATCCTAGACGCACAGTTCGAGACCCCCTACCTGAGATCCGCCGGTTTTGACACCGACACCCCTTTCTTCATGGTGTATGGGGCTGAAGCTGTGCTTCCGAGTGATTTGCGGCACAATGCTCCTCGAGTGGAAGTTTTCTCGGAGGCCGAGGCAGAGCAAGCACGACAAGATGTCGTCGATCTTCTGGAGGAAGAACGAGAGATGGCTTTGGTCTAGTCGACCATTTATCAGCAAGACCTTCGTCGATTCCACGCCCGAAACGTCAAAGGTCGAGCATTTCAGGAAGGAGACCTTGTGCTCCAAGTGCATCAGCAGAGGCCTCATAAGCTTGCCCCTGCCTGGGAAGGACCCTTCATCATCACCAAGGTGCTCCACAACTGGGCGTATCATCTTTACAATGTAGCCAAGAAGCAAGACAAATTGCGCTCTTGGAACGCGGATCTGCTCCGCCACTTTTATACCTAAGCACTCAGATTGTCGAGATGTAATAAGAAGTACTTTTCAGATTGTTTATCAAAGACATGATTTCTGTAGTCTCCTAATGATTGTATTCACATAAATGTGTGTCCAAATCCCCCAGTGGGTGGCTTAGCCGCGAACCAGATTCGCCTAAGTTTCAAAAACACTCTGAGTGAAGAGCAATCCTCTCACTTGGGGGCTTAGCTACAAACCAGATTCGCCTAAGTTTCAAAAACACCCCGGGTGAAGAGCAACCACTGGTACGCGTCGGTCCTAAACAAACGGTTTTTAACCCCTTTCCGCAACGGCATTCGGAACCGTCGCCAAGTGAGTGTGGGCGATAGGGGGGTCCTTCCCACACGACCCAGAAACCATTGGGGATATGCCCTCCTGGCACACACGCTCGGCAAAATGAGGTCGTGTGCGACCGGTGAGCACTCAAATACAGAAATACGTACAGTAGTGCTCAAAAAAAATACAATTATATAGGCAAAATCATTTCCGGTCGTAAGTACATCCCACACAGTCAGTCACCACTAAACGTTTCCGTTCGTATATACATCCCACACAGTCACTACAAGGAAAACGTTTGCGCAAGGTGGCGTAACGCAAACAGTTTTGAAGAGAATGTCATGTGTGATTGTTCATTGATCCAACACGGTTTATTCCTAGAAACTATGTGCGTTGCCTGAGGTCATCGCCCACGGTGGTTTCTAATTAACCGTTTGCAATAGGAAAACCCAATTAGCAAGCTAATTGGCCAATTAGCGGGCTAATTGCCCTATTATTAATAATCCATTTACTAATCTAATTGACATTCATATTAAGCACATAATATATTCCATTTCCATATTAAGGAAGCAGGATTTCATAATTGAAATACATCAGAGTACAACATGATATAGCTTCAGCACTCAGCTACCCCATTACACAACTGCACCAGGATCAAGTTTCACATGCAACATCTAGAACCTTTCAAAATTAGAATCATAGACGGTACATAGAGAGATGCATCTCATCTAGAAAACTGCTGAAGTGGAAGGCAAATATTGAGCCTTCATTCATGTTGAAGGTCTTTGCAACTTTAGGCCAGTGCCTGTGGATGATTGACCGTCCATCCTTCGACCTCTTCAGGAACACTTCAATATTGAACCATGGGTGTTGTATGAAAACTTTCCTCGCCTCCTGACCACAGAGGTGGTTTGAGAGGTAATCATCAGTGAAGCCTGAAAACAAGGATGTGCATAAATATCTTCTCTATATTGGAAATGGGGCAAAGGAATATAAAAAGGCAAGGTATAATAGTTATTACCATCTTGTAAACCTCAGTGCTTCCCATTGTTTCCCTGCAACACATATAAGGTAGTTAGTCATCAGGTTAAGTAAGGGTTCACATGCTATCAGTAAAATATGTTGATGATAAATAAGCACATTGCAGATTCATCAGATTAATTCAAGCCACATGGAAAACCGATTTATCCAAGCCAAGCATGATTAAGAACTAGGAAATATAGCACTTGTATATGTTTCTCATCTATTAAGTGCAGCCCAATTCGATTTATTCCTCACACGGTATACAATAACAGAATGCAGCCACAGCAATTGAACATCCCATTGCAGAATTGAACCAAGCAGTTAACTAAACACCACAACAAATGAACCAAACGTTAACTGAGCACCACATTGCACAATATAACATACTCCTAATAGAAGATCAGACAGTTAACCAAACCAAGCATGCTTAACAACTTGGAAATATAGCAATTGTATTTGTTTCTCATGTATTTAGTACAGCCAAATTCGATTTATTCCTCACATGGTATACAATAACAGAATGCAGTCACAGCAATTGAACATCGCATTGCAGAATTGAACCAAGCAGTTAACTAAACACCACAACAAGTGAACCAAGCCACAACAAATGAACCAAGCAGTTAACTAAACACCAATTGAACAATATAACATACTCCTAATAGAAGATCAGACAGTTAACCAAACCAAGCATGCTTAACAACTTGGAAATATTGCACCCTAAAGAATTGAACATCACATTTGTAGCATTGAACCAAGCAGTTAATTGAACACCACATTGCACGACATATAGAACATATACACTATAGCAGAAGATTGCATGGTGAAACTAGATAGCACAATTCACTAGAATTTGTTAAGGAAAGGCAGTAGCTAGCAAACTGAACATGGGTCCTTATAGTGAGCTAATAAGACAAGCTACTCCTCATTGTCGGAGATATCGATGACGATTGGCTCCTTGGACATGGAAGAGGGCGAGGTTGTCGGTGTTCTGGGAACGGGGGTCCCCAGACTTGCCTGCCTGCGGCCCACGGTGTGGCTCCACTAGTGGCCTGGTACGGCCCATCTTCACCAGCAAACACTCAAGACCCTCACGAGGGACCAACCCTCGTGAGGCGGGTGACACAAGAGCCCCTCAGGGGCAGCCTCACTAGGCTGGCTCGCGAGGAGCGGAGAGATCAAGGCGAGGGGCACCTCAGGAGGTTCCCATGACATGAGCCATGACGACCAAGGCCAGGTGGGCGCCAGCCAGGCGCCAGTGGGCGCAGAGTACTGGTTTCCTCTTTGGTGCTAAAGGAGCAGGTGCAGGCGAGGAGTCCCGAGGCATCAGGCAAAGGTTTCCATATCGGTGCAACGAGACCAAGACCAGCAGGACGGCAGGACGGAGGTCATAGCGGAGCCCACGACAGCATCACCACCACAACCTTTGGCAAGCGAAGACCACCTTTTGTTAGGATAGCTTGTACTAGCTGTCCCCCTTCAAATTGGCCGTTGTGGGATCCCTTCCCGCCTAATATTTGGGAAGAGGACCCGGGCCTCTATAAATAGGACTAGCCACCACCATAGGAAGGGGAGAACTGGTCCTGGATCAGATCCATTCCATCCACACACACACAAGCTCACCGAGCTCAAGAACACCTCTCCTCAGGAGGTAGTTCTTCCCTTGTACTTGTTCATCCCAGCCTACGAGGCAATCCACCACACCACACTGGAGTAGGGTATTACACCACATCAGTGGCCCGAACCAGTATAAACTCTTGTGTCCCTTGTTCTTCGGGTTCGGCGAGCTAAGCTTTGAGATCATGGTGAGAGCGTGAGCTAGGGAGAGAGAGATCTTCATGCGCACCCCAGAGTTCGAACCTCAAGGGTTTTGCCGGAACCCGTAATCCGACATTTGGCGCGCCAGGTAGGGGTGCGCCGAAGTTCACCTCTCCGCCGGTACCACCTCCCCGTCCTGTCCCCATGGCCGGCGTTGCTCCTCTGATAGGGTCAACGGACGCCCCCGACGGCACCAGGGGGCTCTGAGATTTTACCCCCACCTTGCGGCGGGTGCAGTGGCCACCCAAGTTCAAGCCAGAGATGTCGTCGCACTACGACGGTGCGGCGGATCCGTCGACCTTCCTGCTAGCATACGAGAAGGCCGTCCTGGAAGCTGGAGGCGACGACAAGGTCATGGCCAACTGGTTTCCCATGGCCCTCGCTGGCGCACCGCGCGCCTGGCTGCTCACCCTCCCAGGATCCTCTGTGGCCTCTTGGGAGGAGCTGCGCAGCCTTTTTGTCGCACGCTTTGCGACACCGGCGCCTATCGCCGTCGCA
>JAAAWM010011274.1:0-70576 GCA_036873465.1 Thinopyrum obtusiflorum | reverse complement strand
GCCACGTAGAATTAAGGTAGAGAAATAAATCAACAAGGTACGGATCAAGAACGTATAATCGGTAAGAAATCCCAATCTCAAACCAATACCCGTGGAAGAAGAACTAGAGCTACTAGAATTCCCACCTATGAAACTCCCGAACCTTTCCGGTTATGCAATCAGGTGTTGGGGATACAGGGGAAGCATAATATCTCACCCAAACTAGCAATTCCTACATCCAGCTGTATCCATCCTTCAACACATAACCAAGAAAAACTTCAGAAACCATCTACCTCAACCTTCGAAAAGCATCCGTTATACAAGTTATGGCGATACTCCCGAACTCCCGCCCCAGTACTGGGTGGCGTCGAGGTTATCTCACCAACGAACTGCATAAAAGAGATTTTCGATGTTGGCGTACTAAACTCAGGTATTCCAGAACTGCAACAATAAAATTATGATGACAACACCTCAGAGCTCAACTCCCCGGGACACTTCCACTAAACCCCTGACAGGAGGCACCAAGACAATGTTCTCATCATAAAACCATCGGAACGATTCCAAGATACCCGCGTGATCCTAATTTTTTTTTTGTGAAATTTGAGAAGAGAAGAGTCAAAACTCTACGTCAGGATGCCTTACCAGAGCGATGAGGAGACTGGGAAGTAAAAAGAATTCCTAAACTCTCCGATATATAATTCCTAAATGACTCAAAACATTTTTTTTCTAGACACAACTCGGCCACTAAAAACGATCAAGCAATGGGGCTCCTAAGGTCGGGGAAGGCTCTGATACCAACTTGTAACACCCTCGATGCGACTATATCTCCCACGTGTCGAGGCACGACTTAGAGGCATAATCGCATTGAAGGCATATGTCGCAAGTTAGGCAATCTTCACAACATCCCATGTAATATAAATAATAAAGGGGAGATAACAATAGTTGGCTTACACTCGCCACGTCAATCAAGTACATAAATATTCTCTTCTGCTGATACGGCTGACGGAATGGAGGAGGAGGAAGCCAAAACTTCTGCTGCTTGGCCACTTGAGTAGAGGAAGAAGGAGTAACATCTTTGACTCGCTTCTTGGAAGCATCACACCTCAACTGAGCAGCCTCTTGCTTCAGTGCCATGTTGTAGAACTCATCGTATCTCAAGGGCTCAAAGAGGACAAGAGCTAGCTGGATATCTTCTCTGAGACCACCCCTGAACTGGTATATCATGCTCTTCTCATCAGGGACGTCCTGCTTGGCAAAGCGGGCGAGCTTCTGGAACAACTTGTTGTAGTCATAGACAGTCAAAGAGCCTTGCTTCAGGTTGCGGAATTCCTCACGCTTGCTTTCAACCACGCTCTGCGGAATATGATGAGCTCGGAAATCTCAACAGAAATCATCCCAAGTGATAACACATCCACCTCTGGAGTCCTTGTACTGCTGGAACCATTCTGCAGCTTGATCTTTGAGTTGGAAGGAAGTGAACTTGACAAGGTCCTCAGGCCTGATGTTACTGCACTCGAAATGCTTGCACAGATCCACAAGCCAATCGTCAGCATCGGTTGCCTCAACACAATTGCTGAAAGTCTTTGACCCGTTAGCAAGGAACTGGTTGAGTGTAGCAAAGTGACTCTGATTGCTGCCTTGATTCCCTTGGTTGCCTTGATTGCGCTCTTGAAGAATTGGGGGGGGGGGGGGGGGGGGGGGGGGGGGGGGGGGGGGGGGGGGGGGGGGGGGGGGGGGGGGGGGGGGGGGGGGGGGGGGGGGGGGGGGGGGGGGGGGGGGGGGGGGGGGGGGGGGGGGGGGGGGGGGGGGGGGGGGGGGGGGGGGGGGGGGGGGGGGGGGGGGGGGGGGGGGGGGGGGGGGGGGGGGGGGGGGGGGGGGGGGGGGGAACGAATGCATTCCTCTTGAAATGGTCACATATCCATAAATTGAGAAGCCACATAGAATTAAGGTAGAGAAATAAATCAACAAGGTACGGATCAAGAACGAATAATCGGTAAGAAATCCCAATCTCAAACCAATATCCGTGGAAGAGGGGGGGGGGGGGGGGGGGGGGGGGCACCTATGAAACTCCCGAACCTTTTCGGTTATGCAATCAGGTGTTGGGGATACAGGGGAAGCATAATATCTCACCCAAATCTAGCAAATCCTACATCCAGCTGTATCCATCCTTCAACACATAACCGAGAAAAACTTCGGAAACCATCTACCTCAACCTTCGAAAAGCATCCGTTATACAAGTTACGGCGATACTCCCGAACTCCCGCCCCAGTACTGGGTGGCGTCGAGGTTGTCTCACCAATGAACTGCATAAAAGAGATTTTCGATGTCGGCGTACTAAACTCGGGTATTCCAGAACTGCAACGGGGGGGGGGGGGGGGGGGGGGGGGGGGGGGGGGGGGGGGGGGGGGGGGGGGGGGGGGGGGGGGGGGGGGGGGGGGGGGGGGGGGGGGGGGGGGGGGGGGGGGGGGGGGAAACCATCGGAACAATTCCAAGATGCCCGCGTGATCCTAATTTTTTTAGTGAAATTTGAGAAGAGAAGAGTCAAAACTCTACGTCAGGATGCCTTACCAGAGCGATGAGGAGACTGGGAAGTAAAATAATTCCTAGGGGGGGGGGGGGGGGGGGGGGGGGGGGGGGGGGGGGGGGGGGGGGGGGGGGGGGGGGGGGGGGGGGGGGGGGGGGGGGGGGGGGGGGGGGGGGGGGGGGGGGGGGGGGGGGGGGGGGGGGGGGGGGGGGGGGGGGGGGGGGGGGGGGGGGGGGGGGGGGGGGGGGGGGGGGGGGGGGGGGGGGGGGGGGGGGGGGGGGGGGGGGGGGGGGGGGGGGGGGGGGGGGGGGGGGGGGGGGGGGGGGGGGGGGGGGGGGGGGGGGGGGGGGGGGGGGGGGGGGGGGGGGGGGGGGGGGGGGGGGGGGGGGGGGGGGGGGGGGGGGGGGGGGGGGGGGGGGGGGGGGGGGGGGGGGGGGGGGGGGGGGGGGGGGGGGGGGGGGGGGGGGGGGGGGGGGGGGGGGGGGGGGGGGGGGGGGGGGGGGGGGGGGGGGGGGGGGGGGGGGGGGGGGGGGGGGGGGGGGGGGGGGGGGGGGGGGGGGGGGGGGGGGGGGGGGGGGGGGGGGGGGGGGGGGGGGGGGGGGGGGGGGGGGGGGGGGGGGGGGGGGGGGGGGGGGGGGGGGGGGGGGGGGGGGGGGGGGGGGGGGGGGGGGGGGGGGGGGGGGGGGGGGGGGGGGGGGGGGGGGGGGGGGGGGGGGGGGGGGGGGGGGGGGGGGGGGGGGGGGGGGGGGGGGGGGGGGGGGGGGGGGGGGGGGGGGGGGGGGGGGGGGGGGGGGGGGGGGGGGGGGGGGGGGGGGGGGGGGGGGGGGGGGGGGGGGGGGGGGGGGGGGGGGGGGGGGGGGGGGGGGGGGGGGGGGGGGGGGGGGGGGGGGGGGGGGGGGGGGGGGGGGGGGGGGGGGGGGGGGGGGGGGGGGGGGGGGGGGGGGGGGGGGGGGGGGGGGGGGGGGGGGGGGGGGGGGGGGGGGGGGGGGGGGGGGGGGGGGGGGGGGCCCTGTAATAAAATAACTACTCTACTGTTGCACTAGCCACTGGATTAGTGTATTTTTGTAGTATTCGAAATTTCAAATGGTGTTGCATTAGCGTATGGACATAAATTAAGTGTGGCAAGCTTTCCCAGATATGTGCTCAAGAAAACTACTACCTGTTTTTCTAAATACTAGTAGATGTTTGGGTACTTTAAACTGAACCACGAAAACATCTTATATCAAGGAACAGAGGGTGTAGAGTTCACTCAAATTATCCCGGTAAAGCTAGTCACACCTTTGTTAAAATTAATGTTCATTATGTTATCGGAGGAGGTCTGTAAGTTTGTCTCTAATGCCTGTCGACTACATACCTGACATCATGATGTAATGTTAAGTCATTTCCTTTTGTACAGTGTCACTGAATTGTCAAGGCGGTGATGGCATTTTATTTTAGTTGAACTACACAAAATATGCTTAAAAGAAGAGGAAAGGTCAGGAATCGATCAGTCTTTCAGAAAGAACTATATATGCCTTTCTGACATCAGCCTCTGTTGCCTTATTTATTCCTTCAAACAGGTGGTTAGAAACAGTCTTGCTACCTTTTTCCATTAAGAAATTGGAATGCTTATATTTGTGAGTCTATGCTTCAACTAGTGCCACTTTTATAGTAATCACACTTTCAATATCTATGCAAACAGGGATGCTCGATTTTAGTGGAACTGCACAAAAAGTCCAACTGGTTCAACATTAGGAGTATGTTTTCTTCCAAACCTTTATATCCAATTGGTGGCACTATGAGCTATTCATTAAGAAGGTACATGGTTTGCTACTATCTTGCTACTCTTTTTGTACTGTCATTAGATAGTAATACTAGTGGTTTGCATGTGAATTTATTGGCAGGGTGGACCTACATTGGAGGTGCAGGACAGGATTCAATGATTGGATGTTCAATTTCGGTTGTATCGATTTCACCTCTTCCATCACTGCGAAAATGGATATCCTTGGTCTGATGAAGAATAGGTGCTATATTTCTGCTCTTAACAAGCAAATCAATTCAGTATGAAATTTTCTAGGGCAAAACATGACTGTATCAAATTGTCCAGTGCAAAACATGACAGAAGCTAAGCGGAAGAGACATGTTTAAACCGAAAATACAAGGTGGGGTATATGTTTACTAGCTGCTTGATATTTGTGCAGACAGAGATGTCTGCCCGTTGCTATTTGGCAAACACACAAAGTGACCGCAATTTTGGTTGAATTGCACAAGAGAATGGTATAGTCACTGCATGCAGTGCCATTTGAAAATAGACACAGAAAGATTGGATAGTCACTTCATGGACTGCAGAAAAGTAGTACTGTACTATTTATTGGCCAACACTAGGTGCTTCATTGCTTTGGTTTGATTATACAATGGGCATCATTTTGCCTAAGTTAAAGTTTGTATTCCGAAAATAGTCTCGCCGTGTGATCAAGAGAAGACCAAATCATATTGTAGTGGATGTTCCTCCATCATGTGTGGTTCATTCTCATGGTTCCAGCTATTGGTGAAACCACTTACGTTTGCAAGAGGAATTGTAGACTTCACAAACAAATTTGTCTTTCAGTCTGTACTGAATGTTGGCCAAGAGAAGCATCCATGTTAGTAGGAAGAACATATGTTTTTTCTAGATCTTTGCTTTTGGAGCTACATATTTGTATATGATCTGTGAATCATTGAGATGCATTAACATGTTGATCTTATGTATGGGAATCGTACTAGTTGGTTTTAGTTGTGGCTGATCTTTGCTTTTGGAGCTACATATTTGTATATGATCTGTGAATCATTGAGATGCATTAACAGTTCCTTATATCTATTCGCTCAGTGTTTACAAGTTACTGATCGATCACTAGCTAGCCTACTAATGCGCTCCTGGCTGTTTTAGTTGCGACAGAAGATCCGAAGTGGCAGTTTTTTGAATAAAAATGCCTACCTCTGAAGAAACTGACAAGCTGCTCTGAAGAAAATGCCATGCGAATCTGAAGAAACTGCCAGTGAAAACGTTCGCAAATGCCTTATCTCCCAGCTAAAGTTCATCAACTAATGCCCTCGGCTGCGACTCATTACATGCTGCTCTGCGTACTGGTTGCAAGCAATTTTGAGTGCCTGCATGCAGCCGGCCATAATTAAGGCAGCTAACTGATGCAAAAAATGATGCGCTTTAATTGTTGCGGGCCTTTTAAATCCGTGGAATCATTATTGACAAGGAGGGAGATGATTCGAGTGCACTCGTTTGACCGTCATGCCGGCGTGTGACCCAGCACGAACGGGACAGGACGGCACAGTCAGAATTTTAGTTTCTCTAGTTTTCCACGGCAAGCTGGCGCGCTAAGCCATGCCTGCTTAATTATGCATTGAATTCCGATGACCGTCGCGCTACCTTCCTCCTATAAGTACTATTTCCCGGCCTTCTATGGTGGCACCGTGACCCAACTCGCCCTATCCTCATAAGCCCCCACTAGCCCAATGTCGCTCGCCACTTATCCTCGCTCTCGCCACGTTCGCCATGCCCCCGCCCGTCCGCGATAGGCGAGGCCGGAGGCGGTCACCGCTGGAACTAGTGTTCAGTTTTTCACCGGAAGGCAGACGGAGGGAGGAGGCATTCTATCGGTCTTTAGATGGCAATGCGGAGATCGAGGACTTGTTGGAGCGCGACCGCCTGGCGGAGGAGCAGGAGTTGTTGGAGCGCGACCGCTTGGCAGAGGAGCAGCGTATCACCGATTTGCGCCGCCAGCGGGACATGGAGCAGCAGCGCACCGACGCTCTGAGTCGCGAGCAGAGCGCCCACACCTGGGCCGACTACATGGAGGCCGGCGCCCGGCAAATAGTCCTGGAGGCTGTCGGGCACGCACGCGTTCGCGACGCCGATTTTTACTACCAGCTCATCAAGTGGGTTTCCCACTTAGAAGCCGAAGCTTCGGTGGACCACGCCGGCATGGAAAGGGCCAACGCGCGCGAGCAACGTGCCCTATCGCACCTCTGGCAAGTCCGAGGCGAGGCGGAGGACGCCGGTGCCGGCGTTTAGCGTGTACCGCAGATGGCGGCCGGCATCGTCTAGTTAGCTAAGAGTAAGTTAGTACTTGTACACTACTAGAGTATTAGTGGTAGTAATAGTTAACTTGGCTATGATGGTTGTCAACGTGGAAGTTCAGTACTCTATATGTGGATCAGACCTGTTACTTTGCTCTAAATGTTGAACTTTCCGTTTGAACGTATGGAATGGGCTGTTATTTTTTTAAATGGGGGGGGGGGGGGGGGGGGGGGGGGGGGGGGGGGGGGGGGGGGGGGGGGGGGGGGGGGGGGGGGGGGGGGGGGGGGGGGGGGGGGGGGGGGGGGGGGGGGGGGGGGGGGGGGGGGGGGGGGGGGGGGGGGACGCGTACACAATCAGGAGATGATTGTACGTGGAGAGGATGACAGCAGGGACGTGCCAAGGTCATGGAAGTACGCAAGCAAGTGCCTCCTTATTTCAGGCCAATAAAAAAATGGCTCCTCCTAGTGGATTTCTCACATCTGGGTCCCATGCCATTGTCAACGTAGTCAATAAACAAGAGAATTGCACAATGAGCGGCTGACAACAGGGACCCAGCAGCTCGCCCAATTATTTTTGTTTTGGGTTAATTTGATAAATGCCACTCCAAATCTGGTGTTTCCGAGAAATGCCACTGCAATTTCCAAAATTTGAAAAATGCCATTTCTAGTGGCATTTTTTGAAGTCTGGAGTGGTGTTTTACAAAGATTGCAAACTGCAGTGGCATTTTTCAAAGTTTGCAAAAATTGCAGTGGCATTTTTCAAAGTTTGGAAATTGCAGTGGCATTTTTATGAATCGCCATAATTGGAGTGATATTTATCTAATTTGTTTTTGAGACGGAAGTAGGGTGTCAACTGGGCTGTGCGGGACACTCTGGCCTGTCTAGACAGCCTTTTCTTTTATGTTTACCACAGACCAGCCCAATAGTTTTCTTTATTTCTGAAAATGGCTAGCCCAGTTTTTTTGTGATCTTTCAAGTAAGTCGCTTTATCAGGCCTGTTGGGCTGCAAATCTTTCAAGACGAGGAGAGCTTCATTCGACTAGCCGAGAAAATGGCCTATAAGTAATGAGAAATGGGATGTACATTTTTAAAACACATCAAACCGGCAATTAGTTTCAAATATCTTTTTTTCATTTCGAGATTTTAAATTGCATTGATTTTTATGCGTGGACAATTTATTGGATTTTATATTGATATACACTTATTTTTAAAATCAGTTTGAATGTGACTCGAAATTTCAGGATTAAAAACAGTTCAGACCGCACCGACATGTGCAAAATTTCGTATAATTTTTTAACCGTGGCCACAATATGGGCTGTAATGCTAACAAAAAGAATATGGGCTCCAAAAAAACCCGTAAGAATTAGCAAATGGGCTGTATATTATTTGAAATAATGTCAGACAGCAGGACATGGAGCAGCAGCGCACCGACGCTCTGAGTCGTGAGCGGAGCGCCCACAACTGGGCCGACTACGTGGAGGCCGGCGCCCGGCAAATAGCCCTGGAGGCTGTCGGGCACTCACGCATTCGTGACGCCGATTTTTACTACTAGCTCATCAAGTGGGTTTCCCGCATGGAAGCCGAAGCTTCTGTGGACCACGCCGGCATGGAAAGGGCCAACGCGCGCGAGCAACGCGCACTATCGCACCTCTTGCAAGTCCGAGGCGAGGCGCAGGCCGCTGGTGCCGCAGTTTAGCGTGTACCACAGATGGCGGTTGGCATCGTCTAGTTAGCTAAGAGTAAGTTAGTACTTATACGCTACTAGAGTATTAGTGGGAGTAGATAGTTAACTTGGCTATGATGGTTGTCAACGTGGAAGTTCAGTACTCTATATGTGGATCAGACCTGTATCTTTGCTCTGAATGTTGAACTTTCCGTTTGAACGTATGGAATGGGCTGTTATTTTTTAAATGGGTTGTATTTGTCCTCCATGGGTTTAGAGGCTGACTTGTGGGGGGGGGGGGGGGGGGGGGGGGGGGGGGGGGGGGGGGGGGGGGGGGGGGGGGGGGGGGGGGGGGGGGGGGGGGGGGGGGGGGGGGGGGGGGGGGGGGGGGGGGGGGGGGGGGGGGGGGGGGGGGGGGGGGGGGGGGGGGGGGGGGGGGGGGCTTTGTCAACTTAGTCAATATAAACGATTCTAGCTGCAGTGACCGTACGATCTCCATCCAATGGCCGTAGTGCTTCTTCAACCTCTGGTCTTCTTGCTCCAGCCGCCCAAAGCAGCGCCAGTCGTGCCGCATGCTCCTGCCTCCCGTGGCCGGCTATGCTGCCGCAGAGGCCTCACCGCCCCCTACTATTCCCACCGCTGGCCAGGCCCTACGGCAACGGCAGCCTCACACCGTAGCCGAACTAGTGAACCCTCGTACTCCTCTCCGCGCGGGCTTCCACTGCTGCGTCTTCCCCAGCTCCGCATCGTCCCCTTCCTTGTCCTCGCCGTCGTCCACCGCCCTGGTGCTTTCGCGCGGCGTGGTCAACGTGGTCAAGGAATGGCTTCCATCAGACATGGACTGTACGTGGAGAGGCTGACAGCTGGGTCCATGACGGCAGCAAGGAAGTGCCTCCTTATTATGCGGAAAATAATGATTCCTCCACCTGACAGCAGGGACCCACCGGACGGGCCACCGTATTTCGCAAAAAAAACGTTTCCCCCCTGACTGCTGGGACCCACCGGACGGGCCACCGTATTGCGCGAAAAAACGTTCCCCCCGCTATCAGCTCGGACCCACCGGAAGTGCCTCCTTATTACGCACAAAAAAATGAATACTCCCCCTGCTGGTTGAGACCCACCTTGGTGGGAGGCTGACTTGTGGGCCTACTAAGTTGACGGGGACGGAGTGCTTTGTCAACTTAGTCTATATGAACGATTCTAGCTCCAGTGACCGTACGATGTCCATCCAACCGCCGTAGTGCTTCTTTAACCTCTGGTCTTGTTGCTCCAGCCGCCCAAAGCAGCGCCGGTCATGCCGCATGCTCCTGCCTCCCGTGGCCGGCTGTGCTGCCGCGGAGGCCTCACCGCCCCCTACTATTCCCACCGCTGGCCAGGCCCTGCGGCGACGGCAGCCTCACACCACAGCCAAACCAGTGAACCCTCGTACTCCTCTCTGCGCGGGCTTCCACTGCCGCGTCTTCCCCGGCTCCGCGTCGTCCCCTTCCTAGGCCTCGCCGTCGTCCACCGCCTTGGTGTTCTCGGCGCGGCGTGGTCAACATGGTCAAGGAACGGCTTCCATCGGACGTGGACTGTACGTGGAGAGGCTGATAGCTGGGTCCACGACCGCAGCAAGGAAGTGCCTCCTTATTACGCGCAAAATAATTATTTCTCCACCTGACAGCGGGGACCCACCAGACGGGCCACCGTATTTCGCGAAAAAAATGTTTCCCCCTAACTGCTGGGACCCACCAACTACATCTTCGCACGCAAGGAAGTGCGTCCGGGCAAAAAAAATGATTCGCCCCCCTGACTGCTGGGGGGGGGGGGGGGGGGGGGGGGGGGGGGGGGGGGGGGGGGGGGGGGGGGGGGGGGGGGGGGGGGGGGGGGGGGGGGGGGGGGGGGGGGGGGGGGGGGGGGGGGGGGGGGGGGGGGGGGGGGGGGGGGGGGGGGGGGGGGGGGGGGGGGGGGGGGGGGGGGGGGGGGGGGGGGGGGGGGGGGGGGGGGGGGGGGGGGGGGGGGGGGGGGGGGGGGGGGGGGGGGGGGGGGGGGGGGGGGGGGGGGGGGGGGGGGGGGGGGGGGGGGGGGGGGGGGGGGGGGGGGGGGGGGGGGGGGGGGGGGGGGGGGGGGGGGGGGGGGGGGGGGGGGGGGGGGGGGGGGGGGGGGGGGGGGGGGGGGGGGGGGGGGGGGGGGGGGGGGGGGGGGGGGGGGGGGGGGGGGGGGGGGGGGGGGGGGGGGGGGGGGGGGGGGGGGGGGGGGGGGGGGGGGGGGGGGGGGGGGGGGGGGGGGGGGGGGGGGGGGGGGGGGGGGGGGGGGGGGGGGGGGGGGGGGGGGGGGGGGGGGGGGGGGGGGGGGGGGGGGGGGGGGGGGGGGGGGGGGGGGGGGGGGGGGGGGGGGGGGGGGGGGGGGGGGGGGGGGGGGGGGGGGGGGGGGGGGGGGGGGGGGGGGGGGGGGGGGGGGGGGGGGGGGGGGGGGGGGGGGGGGGGGGGGGGGGGGGGGGGGGGGGGGGGGGGGGGGGGGGGGGGGGGGGGGGGGGGGGGGGGGGGGGGGGGGGGGGGGGGGGGGGGGGGGGGGGGGGGGGGGGGGGGGGGGGGGGGGGGGGGGGGGGGGGGGGGGGGGGGGGGGGGGGGGGGGGGGGGGGGGGGGGGGGGGGGGGGGGGGGGGGGGGGGGGGGGGGGGGGGGGGGGGGGGGGGGGGGGGGGGGGGGGGGGGGGGGGGGGGGGGGAGAACGAAGAAACAGCGTCGTCGTTGTGTTCATGGGGAGCCAACCGGTTGGGTCGGAACGGAATGCGTCGTCGTGTTCATCGGGAGGGCTTGGACGGAACAGCCGATGGAAACGAGGCCTGGCGTACCACAGAACGGAGGAAACGGCCTTGTGTTCGACCGGCCACGTTCGAAACGGGATCTTGTTCATCGGGAGGGATCTGGCGTACCGCAAAATGGAGGAAACGGACCTCCTACGATCGAAACGGGGGTCCTGTTGATCGGGAGGGGTGTGGCGTACCGCAAAACAGAGGAAACGGACTTGTGTTGGAGCGCTATGGTCGAAACGGGGGTCCTGTTCATCGGGAGGGGTGTGGCGTACCGCAAAACGGGACTCCACGGGATACTGTTCATCTCCACCGTTGACCCCCTGCAGCCTCCACGAGCTACTGTTCATCCACCATCGACCTCCTCCAGCCTCCACCTGCGACTGTTCATCCACGAGCTCCTGTTCATCCAGCCTCCATCGCGTGCTACTCCACCGACTACTGTTCAACCAGCCCTCTCCACGGGCTCCTGTTCAACCACCCCTCCACGAGCTACTGTTCATCCAGCCCTCCACCGTCTACTGTTCATCCTGCCCTCCACGGGGTGGTCCTGTTCATCCTGCCCTCCTTGGGGTCCTGTTCATCCAGCCCCAACCGGCTCGATCGATCGGGGGTACTGTTCATCCAGAGGCAACACCACGGGGTCCTGTTCATCCACCCCCACCGGGAACTGTTCATCCAAACCCCCCCGCAACGCTCACTGTTCATCCAGAGGCAGCATCGATCGGCTTCAGTTAGCAGCAGTAGCGAAGGAATCGCTCGATCGGGTTCAGTTAACAGCCATCGATCGATCGCTCGGGTCAGTAATGCGTAGCCTGCAGTGCAATCGCTCGGGTTCAGTTAGAGCCCAACGCCTCGCACACACGCGCATACGTATGAGAGAAACGCGCATCGCTCGGCCCCCGACCACCCACCGTAATCGGGGACTCCCCGATATTTTCCGCGCCCTTGCTTCTACCACGGTTTTTTCTGTCATGGACGGCCCAAAGAATGTCATGCAGATGCGTCTCCGGCCCGCCCAGGATGAAAAGCCCATTTTCTGTCATGATTTTTTGTCATAGAAGTAGGACCCCACCACATCTATGATGATACCGGGTTTTGTCACAATTATCGTCATAGAAGTGTCATAAGTATGATAGAATTTTTTTTCGTTCGGCCCAAAATGTCACGGATGTGTTTTTTTTTGTAGTGTTGGGGCCTTTTCCGGCATCCTACTGGAGGAAGATTCCATCACGGAGGGCATCTAAATAAATCCTATTGCCCTTCCAATGAAGCATGAGTAGTTTACCACAGACCTATGGGTCCATAGCTAGTAGCTAGATGGCTTCTTCTCTCTTTTTGATTCTCAATACCATGTTCTCCTCGATGTTCTTGGAGATCTATCCGATGTAACCTTCTTTTGTGGTGTGTTGGTCGAGATCCGATGAATTGTGGATTTATGATCAGCTTATCTATAAATATTATTTGAATCTTCTATGAATTCTTATATGCATGATTTGATATCTTTGTATTTCTCTTTGAGTTATCGGTTTGGTTTGGCCAACTAGATTGGTTTTTCTTGCAATGGGAGAGGTGTTTAGCTTTGGGTTCAATCTTGCGTGATTTCACCCAGTGACAAAGTAGGGGTAGCGAGACACGTACTGAATTGTTGCCACTGAGGATAAAAAATGGGGTTTTCATCATATTGCTTGAGTTTATTCCTCTACATCATGTCATCTTACTTAAGGCGTTACTCCATTCTTTATGAACTTAATACTCTAGATGCATCCTGGATAGCGGTCGATGTGTGGAGTAATAGTAGTAGATGTAGGTAGGAGTCGGTCTACTTGACTCAGAAGTGATGCTTATATGCATAATCATTGCCTTGGATATCGTCATAACTTTGCGCTTTTTTATAAATTGCTCGACGGTAATTTTCAAGAGAGAAGCCTCTAGTGAAACCTATGGCCCCCGGGTCTATTTTCCATGATATTTGTTTCTGATCTACTATTTTGCAATCTTTTATTTTCAGATCTATAAACCAAAAAACCCAAAAATATTTAGTTATCTTTTATTTAGTTTTATTTATCTCTATCAGATCTCACCTTTGCAAGTGACCGTGAAGGGATTGACAACCCCTTTAACACGTTGGGTGCAAGTGTTTGATTGTTTGTGTAGGTCCATATATTGGGGACTTGCGCGTTTCTCCTACTGGATTGATACCTTGGTTCTTAACTGAGGGAAATACTAATCTCTACTGTGTTGCATCACCCTTTCCTCTTCAAGGGAAATACCAACGCAAGCTCAAGAAGTAGCACTTCCCCTTTTCACATTCATTGCATGGCTGAAGCATCTCGATATGGATTTTACTGAAGCAGATTTCAGCCTTCAAAGTAAAGAGCAATCCAAGATGCTCATCGGAAGTTAGTGGGAGAAATTTTTGCTCGGTACTACTGAAAATTTGTTGTTCAACAATATCTGCAGGGCTCCACCCATATGAAGAATTTTGGAGCGCCGCGAGCAAATATTTGAACGACATACTTGTTTCTACCACCTTTGGATAGAAAAATCTAGTAATCGTATGCGGTTTTCTACCGGGCATCACACCAACTTCCATCCTAACCGCCAGCTAGAAAGCAAGCTCAGGATCAATCCTATTCAATTCAAATAAGGAAAGGTTGCAGTTAGGCCGGGAACAATTCAGCAAAATTTGATCGATTAACGCGACTAGCTGTCAAATGGGGCTGAATTTATGAATCCACAAATCCGTTAGAGGGGAAACGATGCTTACCCAGGTGGAATCCATGAATTATCCGCCGCCGATTCGACCCAATCCTCTCCATGGCCGATGGGCTTGAGAGCCTGCTACCCCGACATTGTTGCTTAATCCTGAGGGGGATGTGGGGGTAGATCTGGCGGAGGGCACAACGGCGGCAGAGGCAAAATGGGGTTAGAGGTTGGAGGGCACGACGGTGGCGGAGGCTGCACGACGGAGGGGGCAGAGTGGCGTGGTGCTATAGTGGCTCGAGCTCGAGGTTCAGACAAGGGGATCCCTCAAGCAAGCACATCTGACGTGTCTCAATGCGGCCCCACACGTCACAACACTAAAAGGAGGACCTGTTCTGACAGTTAACGGTCAATGGTTTGACCCGACGGCATCCTCCATTATGACCATTTCTGAGGGTTTCGGACAAGGGAGTGGGGAAAAGTGAGCAAAAGTTAAGAGCATGGGGATGAATGAGTAGAGCTAAGGAACCAGGGGCACAGAAATAAAAATCCCTATTAACTATACACAATGCATAAAAATGACAATAACGCTCTCATGACCCGTGCTTTAATTTAGAAGGCGATGACTCAAAAATAAAAGTAAATAGATAATCCGTCGCAGAGGGAAGCCGAGATTTGCGGAGGTGTGAGAGATCGAAGGTCAAATCAGAGATGAATATAATTTTGAGAGGTGGCACATGCAAATTTACTTAGGATGGCAGAGTAATACCACATATAGGTAGATATGGTGGACTCATCTCGAGCAACTTTGGTTTAAGGATTTGGATGTACAAGAAGCATTCCTGCTTAGTACAGGCGAATGCTAGCAAATAGATTGAGAAGCGACCAACTAGAGAGCGACAACGGTTATAATCATGCATTGAGAATAATTAACATTGAATACTAGCATGTGTAGGATGTAAACACCATGAACATAAATATCATGGAGGCTATGTTGTTTTTGAATTAACTACATGTGTGAACATGTGCCAAGTCAAGCCACTTGAAACATTAGAGGAGGATACCATACTAACATACTAGACCATAATCATTTTAATGCATGTTAACATTCAACATAAATCATTATTCACTCCTAGATACTTAAGCATGGCATGAGTAACTATAATCTCTATTGGTCATCACAAACATGTTTACTCACAATATGCTGAATCATGGATGCTGAGTTAAACATATTTACAAAAACAAAAACAAGGAGAGTTCATACCAACTTTTCTTTGCCACGGTCACTTCATCAAATCATCGTCATTATTGCCTTTCACTTTCATGACTGAATGATATGAAAATAATAATAGTGCAAGAATGCGTGGAGTAAGCTGGAATCTGCAAACATTTTATTCAAAGGAGAAGACAAGGTAATATTGTCTCTTCGTTAGATCAACAATAATGCATATGAGAGCCACTCGATTTTCATCGTGGTCTTCTCCTACGACGAATCAATGAAAAGAAAAGAATTTCATAGAAACAAACTAAAATATTTCTTTATATTTTAGTTTTTTGGAAGAAAGCAAATTAACAAAGGAAAAACGAAAAGCGAGAAAAACTATTTACACGGGAAAGCTCCCAACAAGCAAAAGAAGAAATGAGAAATATTTTTGGGTATTCTTTCAATACTCCAAACTAATTAAACAAGGAATAAAAACCGAAAAGAAGTGAGAAATATTTTTGGATTTTCAAAGTTTTTCAAACACACAAGAAGAAAGCAAAAATAAATCTAACATGGATATACAATGAAAAAGGATGAACACCGACAATTAGAATGAGAAGTGTGAACATGAATGTAATGTTGGTGAGAAATACGTACTCCCCCAAGCTTAGGCTTTTGGCTAGCTTGGTAATCACCACCCGTAGTAGCCATCGAGTCTGGTAGGGAAGTGGTTGAGTGGAGGCACTTGAGTGTCCCAAGGCTGGGCCTCGTTCTCCTCCGTGGCCACCTCATTCCTATAAGCAATGATGTCCGGTGGCATGATGACGTATCCGTGCCTGGCATGAGAATCAAATAAAGAGGGTGTAGACAGTGTAATAATATCACGAGTGTTCTCGCTAAATACCAAGTTATAACGAATGTGGTGAGGAGGCTTAGGATTATCAATAAAATGGTGATCTATCATAGCCTGGTTAACCAGATAAACTTGAGGCAACAAGTAATCATTGTGGTGTATATTAACATGCAAATGTCTTGTCAAGCGAGTAGCATAAATACCACCATGAACTTTACCCCTAGTCCTGTTAGTGTGCAAGCGGCGCACAATGTTAGCTCTAAGGCTATAAGTGTTGTCACCAAAGAGTGTGCTGCGTAAAATGGCGAGGTCAGGGGCATTGAGCATGCCACCTTCCTCCCTAGCAGTCAAGCATTTCCCTATGAATAAAGCAAAGTAGTGCATAATGAAAAAAAATGCAAACTAGTAGCTCTAGCTCTCGACACACACCTACGCTATCCCACACATAAAGTACGGAGAAAGTCCTCAAACTCCTCCGGTCGAGGCTCTCTTAATTCCTCATCAGTGGTAATCAAACATATCTCACAAAACTTCGTGAGAGGCATGTCATGATGTTCAACATATAAATCAAAGCGTGCCATAGGTATATTGAGCCTATGCAAGAAATTGAAATTTTGCACAAAGGAATTCATAAGTATGTGGTATTGATCAGACTCATCTACGAGGAAGTTGGCCAACACGGCATTTGCAACGAATTGCATGAACTCCTGGTTAAACCCGGTTTTGTTCATGAAGGCATTGTGTGGCCATTCGCATGGCCGGACGTCCGTCCTATGCGGAATGTTAAGGTCACGGTCCGGGGCATCCCCGATGATCCCCTTGGCACTCTGTCTCAAAGAAACTCTCCGGAAGAAGTTCATTTTCCCTAAACAAATTTCTGAAAATTTTGTACCACAAAAAGATGTTAATAAAACTTCGCAAGATTGATAGCAACTACTCATATGGATGTCTAGAGGCTATATCAAGCATTCATACTACTTGGAACTCAAAGAATCCAACATGCAATCTCATTTTCAATGGCACCTAGAATAGCAAAATATAATCCATAAAAGCAAAAAACAAAAACAAGGAGCAATCCCTCAAAACAGTTTCAAAAACAGAGCTCCGAGCAAAGAGATTGAAAATCCCAGGTTTGGGAGCAAGAACACAAGAGAGAGAGAGAGCAACCAACAATTTTTGGAGGTAAGAGATGAAGTGGGGTGAAGTACTAAGTGAGTGGGGTCATGTGGGACCCACAAGGCATTTGGGAGCCCCCAGGGGATGGCCGCATCCGGTTGCCTTGTGAGCAACAGGGGCACTCCCTGGGATGTATTCAATGCCAAAAGTTCTTATATATTTCAGAAAAATCATGTTAAATTTTACGACATTCTGAGCACTTTTATTTTTGGGATATTTTTTATTGCATGGATAAATCAGAAAATAAGATAATCATGACATTTAGTTTATTAAACTATAAATAATAGAGAGCAAACTATGGTTACAGAAGGTTGTGTTTACTAAATTCACCGACCACATGCCCCCGTAAAAGAATCCATTAATAAGGTTTATCATGTGTTATTAACAAATCGTTTCCGAGTAACATGAAACCAAAGAATCTTCATATAACACTAGGTTACCTCAATGTGGACATGCATCTCCCCAACAATAAGAGTTTCATATTTCTTTCTGACAATAGGAAGAGGGGATTTGAAACCTCCAATAGTGATTGTGATAATTCTTTCAATAGAGTTGATACTATTCAGTTGGAGTTGTTTCTTCAGAAAAATTACCATTGACATGAATAGTGACCTTGCTTTTGTTGCAATCAATAACAACCCCTACAATATTTAAAAAATTTCTACCAAGGAGAATCGACATGTTGTCGTCCTTGGGCATATCAAGAATAACAAAGTCTGTTAAGATAGTAACATTTGCAACTATAGCATGCACATCCTCATAAATACTGATAGGTATAACAGTTGATTTATCAGCCATTTGCAAAGAGATTTTAGTAGGTGTCAACTAATTCAAATCAAATATTCTATATAAAGAGAAAGACATAAAACTAACACCGGCTCCCAAATCACATAAAGAATTTTGACATAACTTCTTTTAATGGAGCAAGCTATAGTTGGTATTCCTGAATCTCCTAGCTTCTTAGGTATTCGACCTTTAAGTGAATAATTTGCAAGCATGGTGCAAATTTTAGCTTCAGGTATCTTTCTTTTATTAGTGACAATATCTTTCATATATTTAGCATATGGAGTCATTTTCAAAATATTGGTCCAACGAGGGCGCAAAAAGACAGGTCTAAGCATTTCAACAAAACATTGAAAGTCCTCCTCATCCTTATTTTTTGGAGGCTTAGTAGGGGAAGGCATAGGTTTCTGAACCCATGGTTCTCTTTCTTTACCATGTTTTCTAGCAATGAAATCTCTTTTATCATATCTTTTATTTTTAAGAGGTGGGTTATCAAGATCAACAGCAGGTTCTTTCTCTACATCATTATCAGGTTCTTTATCATTATCTGGTTGAGCATTAACATGAACATTATTATTATCATTATCACTAAGTGGATGTTCATTACCAGGTTGTGTCTCAACATCCTTACTTTTCTCACTAGGTTTTTCTACCACAGGTTCACTAGAAGCACAAAAAGTTCTATCATTTCTCCTTTCCTTTTGCTTTTTATATGAACTAGGTGCATCAATATTAATTCTTTTTGAATCTTGCTCAATTATTTTAGGATGACTATCAGGATAAAGTGGCTCCTAAGTCATTCTACCTCCTCTAGTCATTACTCTAACAACATGATCATTCATTTTATTATTAATCTCATTAAGCAAATCATTTCGTGACTTAGCAACTTGCTTTAACTGAGTATGAAACATGGATGCATGTTTACCCAAACCTTTAAGATTATTAGCAATCCTAAACATCAAGTCACTCAAGCGATTAATCGAAATAGCATTCCGTTTCAATTGATTCTTCACATACATATTGAAGTGTTCTTACTTATCAATGTAATTATCAAATTCATGCAGGCATTGACTAGCAGATTTAGTATAAGGAATATCACCTTCATCAAATCTATAAAGATAATTTACCTCTACTACCTGTGTCGGGGTATCGAGTCCATGTATTTCTTCAATAGGTGTTAAATTCTTAACATCTTCACCTTTAATACCCTTTTCTTTCATCGATTTCTTTGCCTCTTGCAAATCTTCAGGACTGAGGAATAGAATACGTCGCTTCCTCGTAGTTGGCTTAGGTGGTGGTTCAGGAAGTGTCCAATCATTTTCATTTCTCAATATATTATTCAATAGTTCCTCAGCCTTTTCAATAGTTCATTCCCTAAAAACACAACCAACACAACTATCTCCCCTTGTCTTAGAGGGTATGATCTTGGTTCTAGTGTTTTTCAGATTCATCATAGTGATCAACTGATATAAATCCCAAGTGACTCAACAAATAGAGCTATGCTCCTCGGAAATGGTGCCAAAAAAAGTCTTGATAACCCACAAGTATAGTGATCTCAACAATTTTCAAGGGTAGTATTTCACCCAAATTTATTGATTCGAGACAAGGGCAGCCAAAGAAATTTGCCAGTATTAGCAGTTGAGTTGGCAATTCAACCACACCTGGAGAAATAAATATCTGCAGCAAAGTGTTTAGTAGCACAGTAGTATGATAGTTTGATAGCGTTAGTAACAGTAGCAATAGTAACGGTAACAGTAGCAGTTTTGTAGTGATTGTAACAGCAACATCAACAAAAGTAACATAGCAATATGCGAAAAGTGTAGGCATTTGATTAGTGATGGATATTTATGTTGGATGGCATTCATCATATAACAGTCACAAAATACACTGGTACAACGAGTTGCTATACAAACGGTTTTTAACCCCTTTCCGCGATGACATTTTGAACCATCGCCTAGTGAGTGTGGGCGATTGGGGTTCCTTCCCACACGACCCAGAAACCATCGGGGATAGGCCCTCCGGTCACACACGCTGGAAAAAATGAGATTTTGTGCGACGGGCGAGTGATCAAAGACAATTATACAGGACCAATCGGTTCCGGTCGTAAGTACATCCCACACAGTCAGTCCGTGACAAATGTTTCCATTCGTTTATACATTCCACACAGTCAATCCAAGGAATACGTTCCGTTCGTATGTACATCCGACGCAGTCAATCCAAGAAGTACATTTCCGTTCGTATGTACATCCCACATAGTCAATCCAGGGAAAACATTTCCGTTCGTACATACATCCCACTCAGCTTTATGTATAGCCTCATGTGTGATAGGTGTAATGATCACACCTGCTCTGCCTCCGTTAACGGTTTGCTTTTATTCAACTCCATCAGACACGATTTGATGAAGGAAACTATATGGCATTGGGCTATCCATCACAACCGCTTTTACTGCTAGAACCGTTTGCAAAGTTCCATGACCCATTTAGTAGGTTTATTAGTTTACAATTAATAATTCCAGTATTACGCAAATTCACATTTCATATCAAACAACTATTTGCCAATTTCATATCAGGTACATAAATATATTTTAACATCACAGTACGATAGCTACTTGAAAACAGCACAGTACATATATCTAGTTCACCTTCATAAGAACAATATATTCATTTCCCTAATCGACTGATGCATGATCAGCCAGGTTCATCTTCTCCACCTCTGCTTTCAGTTCAGTAAGAACCTGTTTTGCACTGACCAACTGGGAAAGTGCCTCCTCCTTCGCCAACACCATCTTAGCAAAGTCTGATTTAAAAAATCTGAGCTCATTCTCCATCTTCCTCTTTTTTTACCGCATATTGAAATATTCTTCAGCATTGACAACACTTTCTCTAAGCCTATATCTGTTCTCTTCCTCATACATGCTCCAAAGCTTTGCTAGGCACATCTTCAAAGACTGTGGCCACTCTTGATCAACCCACTCCAGGTAATAACACTTCTATTCATCCTATAATATTTAAAACTAAATAAGTAACAATTGTAGGGGAAATGGGTTTCTAGCAACATAGAAAATCACCAAATACATATTTTGAAAAACTAAAGAAACAGATTAATTATGACATATCTTCTCGAAAAGATCAATGTACAAATGAATTAATTGCTACTGAGATTACAACCAAATTCTAGAACATCAGAAGTTATAATTAACTGCAACAACGCTACAAGTTCTTAGTCATGTACTATAAATAACAAATTGAACATTTTATGAGGAAGCTAAATATAATTGCAACAACATAGCGACGGTTTTTGGATGACATCAAATTGATACTAACAGGCATGTACATGCAGAAATTTAGTATCATAGAACTAATAGCACTAAGATCGTCCACTATGTATGCCAAAACCGGTGTCAAGACAATTGTTGCTACATTTAGCACTGGTGCCCTGCACTGGCGAGCCGATGCAGAGGAAAAAATCAAGGAACCGGACTCCAGAGCACCTAGTTGCTCCGATGCCCAGTTCCTTTGTGCCATAAAGATTTAGTATTTTACTGCTTGGCTGCTCGGATGTGTGGACCAAAGTTGGCGGCACAAACTGCTGAAGCGGTGCCAAATAATTTTCTAATGGCACCGCTGATGAGATGGCAACATTTTTAGATACTAGGTAGAAGCTGTGACACTGTCTGAATCACATCCAAAATAACGTCACAAAGTGACAGTGTCTGTATCAAATCTAACAAATGATTTGTAACAACAAAAGTGGGGCTAACCTTCTCTGCACATGCCAGAAACTTCCTCCCACTGTCCACAGATTCAAATGCAACTATCTTCACGCATGGAGATTGATGGTAACAACGAGCAGGAAGATCATCAGCCACCCCGCTCCATTCGTTGCAACTGATGGTCCTAGGAGCTACAAGAGTAAGAAATGACTCAAATCGACCGCCGAGTTAAATCCTTCATTCCAAACCATAACCCAAGAGAGAGAAGAGAGGCATAGCCGGGTGGTGAAAGAGTCACCGTCGGAGGAGGAACCGATGGCGAGGTCATTCAAGAAGACCATGGCGACCGCGGTGGTCGGATGTGAGACAGCGAGAGCGATGAAGCAAGCGAGGAAGCGGCTATAGCTTAGGAAGGAAGGAAGGAGGAAATCAGGGAAATGTGACTTGTGATCAGGGAGAAAAGTGGGTGGGGAGGAGGGTTAGATATTTCGCCGGTAGGCCAAAAATTTCGAAAGGTTGAGGGAAAGTTTGCGCGTGGTGCCGCCGGACACCATTCACTTTGAACGAATGTGTGCATCGCAAATGATTCTTCTCCTTTACGTGCATGGGATGAGTTTGATCATTCAAATTTTGGTGAAAATTTCCCTGGCTACTATCCTCAGCCACGTCATTGCATAATTTAACATCGCTTGCTAATTTGCGCACACAAAAGATCCTACAGCACACAGACCACACTTACTAAATCGAGCAATTTTACCAATTAAACAGAGCCAGTTGACCTAAACATTGCTCTAACAAAAGACCAACATTATAAACAAAGCCCAAGTATGCATAATTTTAACAAAGCCGCCCCCGCGCCGGCCTATGCCATGCCGATCTAAGATGAGACATTGATGACTAGTCCTGGCGACATGCCGCCGCTGGTGGACTCCGCGTCCCCCTGGCTGAAGTCGACTGCGTCCTCGTCCTTGTCCTCAGCGCCACCCTCAAGGTTGTAGAACTTGTAGTAGTGGCTGAGCTAGAGCTCGTGTTGGTACTCCACCACCAATTCCTCAACGGACAGACTCTTCTCTACCTCGACCTCGGCCACACACAACTCCTCCTCCCTGCCCTCCTTGATCTCCGCCGCCTCCTGCATCTCCAGCTCCTGCTCAGTGATCTAATGAGGAAGCAAGTGCTCCATGGCCTCCACCGCCTTTTCGGACGTGGGTTAGATGCTGGATTCTGAGGTGGCCTGGAATATCTTGGATTGTGCATCCTCGATCTTGGCGTGGATGGCCTCGACCCAGGCCAGGGCGACATCGGCGGCATGGACGGCAGCTCGAGCTCTCTCGGCATTTGCAGCCGCTATCATAGCAGCTGCTACAGCTGCCTTGTCGGCTGCCCAGACACCCTCTCGGCGGATGTGGTCACGCTCAATGCTGATGCAGCGGTACTCTCGGCGCAGGCGGCTACGCTCGGGGAGGACGCGACCACCGTACGGGCCCTCATGAAGCGTTTTCTTGACGTCATTCTTTGCAAGAAGGGGTTGCAGAAATGGGGATCAGAGATTCATGGATTCTGGGTGACCGGCACTAGAGCAGATGAAGCCGGTTAAGCTTATGGAGGACGACTTAAATAGACCCATGAATTTTCATCGCAAACGGTTCCTACAACAAACTGTGTGTGATGTTGATATTTTGTATTAGCTGTGAATGCCAAATTTGGAGTACAGTGGCAACAAATGGTGTTTTAAATGTACGAGAAAATTTGGAGTACTAATGCAACAGTCATGTCAAAATTTGGAAAATTTCTGGGGTCATGTGACCTTTTAAGACATTTAAGTGATTTTCTAGCCATTTAATGACCGTAATTCAAATTTGAACTACATGTAGATGCAACAGCTAACCATAACGGTTTGAAAATTCATATTTTGTGTACTTGTGTGTGAGTTAATTCCATGTTCAGTGAATTGGGCAGAATTTTAAAAAATATTGGTGTCACTGCTTGGACACAAAGCATCGAGTGCCATTGCATTTACATTCCAAAAAATTAAAAAATGATTATAAATACACGAAACCTTGCTTGAAGTAATGGCATGGCACGAAGATGGTGTGGTAAAAAAATTGGCCTGTTTGACGAAACATTGGACACACACCCCTCATAAACCGGAGCAACTCAGTAGAAGGCTCGTGGTTCCAAGAGGGGCACAATGCAACTTTGATGACGAACCAACGATGGCTTCCTCTTATGGCCTTCATAATTTTTCTACAGTTCATGTGCACTAATACAACTGTCATGTCAAAATTTCAAAAATTTCAGGGGTCATTTGACCTTTTGAAGACACTTAAGTGATTTTCTAGCCATTTTAATGACCGTAATTCAAATTTGAACTACATGTAGATGCAACAGCTAACCATAACGGTTTGAAAAGTCATATTTGTATACTTGTGTGCGAGTTAATTCCATGTTCAGTCAATTGCGCAGAATTATCAAAAATATTGGTGTCACGGCTTGGACACAAAGCATCGAGTGCCATTGCATTTAAATTCCAAAAAATTAAAAAATGATCAGAAATACATGAAACCTTGCTTGACGTAATGGCATGGCACGAAGATGGTGTGCTAAAAAAATTGGCTTGTTTGATGAAACATTGGACACACACCCCTCACAAACCGGAGCAACTCAGTAGAAGGCTCGTGGTTCCGAGAAGGGCACAATGCATCTTTGATGACGAACCGGTGATAGCTTCCTCTTATGGCCTTCATAATTTTTCTGTAGTTCACGTGCACTAATACAATTGTCATGTCAAAATTTGGAAAATTTCAGGGGTCATTCGACCTTTTAAAGACATTTAAGTGATGTTCTAGCCATTTAATGACCGTAATTCAAATTTGAACTACATGTACATGCAACAGCTAACCATAACGGTTTGAAAAGTCATATTTGTATACTTATGTGCGAGTTAAATCCATGTGCAGTAAATTGGACAAAATTTTCAAACATATTGGTGTTACGGCATGGACACAAAGCATGGAGTGCCATTGCATTTAAATTTCAAAAAATTAAAAAATGATCAAAAACACATGAAACCTTGCTTGACGTAATGCCATGACACGAAGATGGTGTGGCAAAATAATTGACCCATTTGATGAAAGTTTTGACACACACCCCTCACAAACCAGAGCAAGTCACTAGAAGTCTCGTGGTTCTGAGAGGGAACAATGGATGTTTGATGACGAGCAGGCGATAGCTTCCTCTTATGGCCTTCAAATTTTTTCTACAGTAAGCGTGCACTAATACAACTGTCATGTCAAAATTTGGAAAAGTTGAGGGGTCATTTGACCTTTTAAAGACATTTAAGTGATTTTCTAGCCTTTTAATCACCGTAATTCAAATTTGAACTACATCTACATGCAACAGCTAACCATAACGGTTTGAAAAATTATTTTTGTGTACTTGCGTGTGAGTTAATTCGATGTACAGTAAATTGGAAGGAATTTTCAAACATATTGGTCTCACGGCTTGGACACAAAGCATGGAGTGCCATGGCATTTAAATTCCAAAAAATAAAAAATGACCAGAAACACATGAAACCTTGCTTGACGTAATGGCATGGCACCAAGATGGTGTGGTAAAAAAATTGGCCTACTTGACGGAATTTTGGACACACACCCCTCACAAACCAGAGCAACTCACTAGAAGGCTCGTGGTTCCAATGGGGGAAATGCATGTTTGATGACAAAAGGGTGATAGTTTCCTCTTATGGCCTTCAATTTTTTTCTACAGTTAACGTGCACTCATACAACTATCATGTAAAAATTTGGAAAATTCCAAGGGTTATTTGACCTTTTAGAGACATTTAAGTGATTTCTAGCCATTTAATGACCATAATTCAAATTTGAACTACATCTACATGCAAGAGCTAACCATAACGGTTTAAAAAATCATATTTGTGTACACGTGTGCGAGTTAATTCCATGTGCAGTAAATTGGAAGGAATTTTCAAACATATTGGTCCCACGCTTTGGACACAAAGCATCGAGTGCCATGGAATTTAAATTCCAAAAAATTAAAAATGATCAGAAACACATGAAACCTTGCTTGACATAATGTCATGCCACCAAGATGATGTGGTAAATTTTTTGGCCTTTTTGACAAAAGTTTGGACACACACCCCTGATACGTCTCCAATGTATCTATAATTTTTGATTGTTTAGTGCTATTATATTATCATGCTTGGATGTTTTACCATTATTTTATAGTGACTTTATATCATTTTTTGGGACTAACCTATTGACATAGTGCCTAGTGCCAGTTGCTATTTTTTGCTTGTTTTTTACTTCGCAGAATATTAGTACCAAACAGAGTCCAAACGTAGCGAAACTTTTTGGAGATTTTTTTGGACCAGAAGACACCTTGGGTGCCAAGAAAGTACCAGAGGGAGGCCCATGGGGAGCACAACCCACCAGGGCGTGCCCAGGAGCCCAGGCGTGCCCAGGGGGGTTCTGGGCCCCATAGGGACCTCCTGCACCGCCTCTTCGCCCTATAAATTCCCAAATATTCGAGGAACCCTAGGGGAGTCGAGGAAACACAATTACAGCCGCTGCAAGTTCCAGAACCACGAGGTCCAATCTAACACCATCACGGAGGGGTTCATCATCCTCATTGATGCCTCTCCGATGATGCGTGAGTAGTCCACCATAGACCTACGGGTCCGTAGGTAGTAGCTAGATGGCTTCCTCTCTCTCTCTCTCTTTTGATTCTCAATACAATGGTCTCTTGGAGATCTATTTGATGTAATGACTTTTTGCGGTGTGTTTGTTGGGATCCGATCAAGTTTGAGTTTATGATCAGATCTTTTATCCGTAAATATTATTTGAGTCTTCTTTGATCTCTTATATGCATGAATATTTATAGCCTCGTATTTATTCTTTGAATCTTTGGTTTAGTTAGGCCAACTAGATCATTTTTTCTTGCCATGGGAAGATGTGCTTTGTGATCGGTTCGATCTTGCGGTGTTCTTTCCCAGTAACAGAAGGGGCAGGAAGAGACGCATGTATCATTTCTATTAAGGATAACAAGATGGGGGCATATTCCTACATGAAAAGATCTCGTCTACATCTTGCCATCGTTCTTATTGCATTACTCTGTTTCTCCATGAACTTAATACACTAGATGCATGCTGGATAGCGGTCGATGTGTGGAGTAGTAGTAGATGCAGGTAGGAGTCGGTCTACTAATCTTGGTCGTGATGCCTATATATTGATCATTGCCTTGGATATCGTCATAATTATTTGATCTTCTATCAATTGCCCAACATTAATTTGTTTACCCACCATGTGCCATTTCTTGAGAGAAGCCACTAGTGAAATCTACGGCCCCCAGGTCTATTCTTTATCACATTTGCTTTTCGATCTATTATTTGCCACTTTTATTTTTTTAGATATATTACTCCAAAAACCCAAAAATACCTTGCTGCACTTTTTATTTTCATCTTTTATTTCGCATTTTATCGAGAGCTATTGGTCCAATCTAGCACAAAATTATCTATCTTTTTACCATGGAGGGATTGACAACCCCTCTTATGCATCGGGTTGCAAGTGTTTGTTCTTTGTGTCCAGGTACCGTTTACATAGTGTTGCTTGGTTCTCCTACTGGATTGATACCTTGGTTTCATAACTGAGGGAAATACCTAATGTTGCTGTCCTACATCATCCCTTCCTCTTTGGGGAAATATCATCGCAGTTTCGAGCGACATCAAAAGGAATTTCTGGCGCCGTTGCCGGGGAGACATCATCAACATCTATCAGGTTCCTAATCCAAAATCTCATCTCCTTACAATTTACATTATTTTCCATTTGCCTCTCGTTTTCATCTCTCCCACTTCACAAAAATATTTGCCTTTTTATTTTGCCTTCTTTTCATCTAACTTTTTCTCGTTCGATCTTTTGTTTGCTATCTTTGTTTGTGTTGGCATGTGTCTTCTATTTGCTTGCTAAAAATCTATTGATATGGATCCTGATCCACTTGCTAATCTTTTTAAAAGATCCAATTATGATGAACCAAGTGCTAGTGAATTGAGTTCACTATATTATCTTTATGAAATTTTGCTTGAGATTCGTGAATCTGAAAATTGTGATGTAGAAATTTATAAAGTGATTCATGATAGCTCCTTGAATGAAAAGCATTATTGCAATGATTTTACTATAAATTATATTAATGTCAACTGTGCTAATAATATGCTAATCTACAAGCTTGGGGATGATTATTGGGACAATTGCATTTTTATCCCTTGTTGGCACCTACCCACGGGGTTTACCCTTAGATTTGCCCCTGAGGTCACCTGAATGCCCATTTGACCGTTTGACCAATACTTTGAAAATTCATAACAAATTCATGTGAACTCCGAAAAATGCAAATAAGATATCAAAATGTTCAGACAATGTCGGGGAACGACACCCATGGGATCACGTGGATCCCTTCTATGATTCGGCAGGGAAAAAAGTAAGCACAAAGAGCAGATCCAACGATCAACGCGAGGGATTTTTACCCAGGTTCGGGCCGCTGAGAAGCATACAACCCTAGTCCTCCTCTAGTGTATTGAGAGTTCTTGAGCTCTGGCTAGTTGCTACGCATGCAAGCTGGGCCAGAAAGTCCAAAAGTCCCTCCTCGTCTTGCCTTGGGCCTCCTTTTATACGTCTAAGGGGCTACCACAGTGGCTTACAGTGCATACAGGAGGTGTAAAGTTGCTACAGTGTACATGCTTATCATTGACATCTTAGGAAAAAATGCACTTAATGTGCCATTTACGTGTCCCCAACTTTCTTGGGGACGGAAAAGAGCCCGTCCCGTCCGTCGCCGCCTCACCCATCTCGACACGCATCTAGGATGACGAGGCCTGCAATGACAGGCTGGCAGGCTAGTCGCTGCGCTGGAGTGGTGGCAGGGTGGAGGAACCTTGCCGGTGTGGGTCTTCACAAAGATCTGCATGCCACCATGCAGACGCTCCTGGATTTTGGCCTTGACATTGTCGATGGTGTCAGAGCTCTCAACCTCAAGGGTGGTGGTCTTGCCGGGGCTTCGCGAACCATCCTCGGCAAGAATCTTGCCGGGAGCCTAGCTTTTGGTCTTCTGTTTTTTGTTCATTGGCTTGGATGATACCTTGGTCGTCTTGTATTTGCTTCCAGTTGTCCCCGTCAGGCCTTGAAGCTGGTATGGCCGCAACCGCCCGTGCACAAGTATGGGGTACTAAAGGGCCCAAACTTTAGTACACCGACAGTGGCCCCCGGGCCTGGGCCACACACGGGTGCGAGGCCTTGTTGGGCTAGGCCCAAACAGTGCACGTGCACGCGTTGTAGGGGTGAACTGTTGTAATTATCTTGTCTGCTACGCTCCCCCACGATCCGCATTGAGTGCGCGATGTGGGATACGTGTGCGGGACGGCCACAGCAGCAGCACGCCCACAAAAATGCTTTCACATTGAATAGTAAAGAGGCCGCCTCGCGCCTTCCCCATAAAAAGAGGAATCCGCAGAGGCGCTGCTCATTTACCTCTCGCCCGTTCCAATGTGGAAACCGCAGTCGCCTTCTTTCTGTAGCTCGAAGTAGAGCTTTCCCCACCCGTCCGCCGCCCCCGCGCTCTCATCGTCCTCGGCTCCCCGCCCCCTCGGTCGCCATGGCGCCCAAGACGAACAAGGGCAAGGAAGTGCCGGAGAGCGAGCTGGCGAGGCTGCAGAAGGAGCACGTCGTCTTCGCCCCGATGCTCAACACGCGTGCCTTGAAGGAGCGGTACCTGTGCATGTGGTCGAAGAAGACGAAGGCTCACCCCGCCACTCGCGTGAGCCCAGCCTCCACCGAGGGCGGCCCAGATAACTTCCCCTTCTTTGAAGATTACTTTTATTGTGGGCTCTACCCTCCGTTTTCTGATTTCCTTGTCGACATCATGTACACATTCGGCTTCCACCTCTTGGATTTTACGCCAAATACCGTGGCATGTATGTCAGTCTTCGCCCACCTCTGTGAGAACTTTGCCGGAGTGACCCCCAATACAGCCCTCTTCCGCCACTGCTTCCTCCCCGTATCCAGGTCGGAGAGGCCCTTTCTGGTTCCATCACTTGGATCCCTAGGGCGTGGAACAAAGAGATATACCCAGACGGGGTCTTCCGTGAGAAGTGGGAGGAACGGCGGGCCAAGTGGTGCTGGATTACGTAGAAAGACCCGCAACCATTCTGTTTGGCCCGGCAAATGAGGCTGACCCACGGCGAGGATTGGAGCGCCCTCGACCCCCAAGACAAGCTGCTCACAATCGTAATCACCAGGATCCACCACCTCAGATCCGCCGGGCTCTCAATAGAGATGGTTGGCGCTGATTTCCTCCGCCGCCGCATCGCCCCTCTAGAGAGCAAAGGGAGACCAGCCTGGGAGTTTTGGAACACAGTGGATATCATGAGGCTGCGCCCTAGCTTGAACAACAACTTTACGGTCATGCATCATACATCTCTCTGCCACAAGCTGTTCAGGACCGACAGGCCGTACAACTTGCCGGCAAGCATCATTCCCTTGTGCAACAACTCTGCTCTGACCTCAATTATCGCCATGACGCCGGTGTTCAACGCCCAAGGCATTGATGGAACTTGGGTCAAGCCATCCACGGACCGCGCACAGGAGTTCTTCGACAACTTGTCGGAGAAGGCCATCTGGGAGGAGACGAACCTCATCCGCCCAACTACTGATGAAGAAGTGGCATCCGTCACCAGCAGGGCGGAAGAGGCGAGTCTTGCCGCGGAGGTCGGCAGCATTGGCTTCATGGAAGGGGAAGCCAGTGAAGAGGGGACCCTTGCCGAGCAGGGGGAGACTACCGGGGAGCAGAGTGGCATAGTTGCCAGGAGCTCTTCTGTTGAAAATACAGCCGAGGAGCAGCTGCACGAGGAGCCCCCAGCTCCAGAGAAGAAGAGGTGTACTCTTCGAAAAGCCGCCTCCGGAGAGGTGGTCCAGCAAGCTTCCTCGAGTGGCGAGGTTCCCGGCAAGGGGGCGGCCGGCAAGGCTGCACAGCAGCAAAAAGCTCAACAGCAACTAGCGTGTCGTACGAGGTGCATGACCACAGCAACAAATAAAGCAGTGGGGGTGGCTCACATGATGGGGCCAGCAACCTTGGCAGGCCCACATCAGCCTGCCGCCCCTGCCACAACCAAGCAACCCAGGTCCCCTTCTCCACCCCCTCGCACGGATGCTACAGTGGAGGTCGTCTTCGACCTCTCTGCTTTTAGCCCGGAGAGAGAAGAGAGCCCGGAGGGAGAAGAGTAAGTGTCCTGCCACCTCCTTTATCCCCTGATTTTCAGGTTTTGCTTATCTTATTTGTTCTTGCTTTGGCCTGTCCCTGCAGAGATACGAAGACGTTGGCGCAAAGGATGGCGAAGAAGGCCAAGACTTCGACGGGCACGAGCCCCCTGCAGACACCGCAGACATGCCCAAGACCATCATCATCAGCCCGGAGCTCAGCCCACGACGCAGTCCCCAACCCAGCCCCCGGCGTGAGTCCACTACTCATTTCCCGCTGGCGGGCGTTGGGGTGTATATCTTCACTGCCGACATTGCCGGGCTTGCAGGAGAAGAACAACAACAAGGAGAGCCGCCGAGGGCCGCCCCTGATGTGCCACCTCCGTCAATCACACCGCCGAGGGATGGATCCCCGGCAAGGGCTTCCACTAGCGAGCCCACTCACATGGAGGAAGAGCCGGTAAGCACAGGCGTCGGCAGTCCTACACCAGCAACAAACGTTGCCGGGGAGGGAACCACCTCCCAACAGCTCGACGCAGGTAAGCCGCTTGCTTCAGGGCACTTGTCATTCTTCATGTATGATCTTTCTCTCTTTTCTCTCTGTCTTGAACTTCAACCTTGGTCTCATCTCATTTCTCCTCCTTGGCTTTCAGATCTTCCCTTGACGGAACAGATGGATGTCAACATCATGATCGAGGAGACCGCCAAGGATGTTGCCGCAGAAGCCGCCAGAGCCGCTGCTGACGAGGCTACCAAGGATGTGCATGAAGAAGCCACCAAGGGGTCTGCTGGGGGGGGGGGGCAGGAGACCGGTGACCGTACTGATAGCATTCCTGCCGCAAGAGTGCCTGGTGCTACACCGGTCCCGGAGCCCCCAGTTGCCGGTGAGGTGGTTGTGGAGGATCAACCGTCAACATCCAAAGTTCCCCCCTCAGGTAGATACCTGAAGGTTGGCGACAACCTGTTCGTCAACATCCTAGGGACGGCAAGCACTGGAGCACCAACCGAAGGATAGACTTTTGATGAGGAAGTCGTTGCTCCTGCCGGGCTCGAGATCGTTGACGAGCCGCGCGCCAGCAGCAGTGGATCCAAAGAAGAACAGCTCTTCCGGGCCATGAGCGGTAACTTCCAAAAGCTCCGGGCGCTTCACTGCACCCAAGAGGAGAAGTTGGACTCCAGGGCAGTAGTTGTCAAAGCAGCAGAGGCAGACTTCCAGAAGCGCGTCGAGCAAACGCAAGTCTGGTACGCCGAGGCTTGGCAAGAGCTGAGGGCTGGCCGGGAGCAACTAAGCCAAAGTTGGGACGAGCTCCTCTTGAGGCAGTCCGACATCGACAAGGCATAGGAAGAGGCTGCTCAACAGGCTGCTGCAGAAGATGCTCGCCTAACGCAATGCCGTGTCGGGCTTGATTCTCATGAAGTGGACATTGCCGCTCGCGAGGAAGCACTTGCCGCCAAGCTCCGCGGCAAGGATGAAGAAATTGAAAAGCTTGAAGCTCTGGTCTCGGACCACACAGGCAAGCTGAAGGAAGCCATCAATGCCGCCGAAGCCGCAGAGGCCGCCAAGAACGAGCTGGCTAACAAGCTGAAGAAGCTGGAGGCGGATCTAGAGGATCGCGGCAAGGAGATATCGACACTCAAAGATAACACAGAGAAAACTCTCTACGACTTGGCGGAGATGGAAACTGCCATATCCGAAAAGACCAAGAAACTCTCCTCCGCCAATGAATCCATTGCTGATCTGGACACTACAAAAAAAAGACACATCCGTGACATTTTGGGCCGAACGAAAATCTTTTCTGTCATACTTATGACACTTCTATGACGATAATTGTGACAAAACACGGTATCATCATAGATGTGGTGGGGTCCTACTTCTATGACAAAAAATCATGACAGAAAATGGGCTTTTCATCCTGGGCGGGCCGGAGACGCAGCTGCATGACATTCTTTGGGTCGTCCATGACAGAAAAAACCGTGGTAGAAGCGAGGGCGAGGAAAATATCGGGGTGTTCCCGGTTACGGTGTGTGGTCGGGGCCGAGCGATGCGCGTTTCTCTCGTACACGCACGCACGTGGGTGCGAGGCGTTGGGCTCTAACTGAACCCGAGCGAGGCGTTGGGCTCTAACTGAACCCGAGCGATTGTACTGCAGGCTACGCGTTACTGAACCCGAGCGATCGATCGATGGCTGTTAACTGAACCCGATCGAGCGATTCCTTCGCTACTGCTGCTAACTAAAGCCGATCGATCCCCCCCCCCCCCCCCCCCCCCCCCCCCCCCCCCCCCCCCCCCCCCCACAAACAGTTCCCGGTGGGGGTGGATGAACATGACCCCGTGGTGTTGCCTCTGGATGAACAGTACCCCGATCGATCGAGCCGGTTGGGGCTGGATGAACAGGACCCCGTGGAGGGCAGGATGAACAGGACCCCATGGAGGGCAGGATGAACAGGACCACCCCATAGAGGGCAGGATGAACAGTAGACGGTGGAGGGCTGGATGAACAGTAGCCCGTGGAGGGGTGGTTGAACAGGAGCCCGTGGAGAGGGCTGGTTGAACAGTAGCCGGTGGAGTAGCGCGCGGTGGAGGCTGGATGAACAGGAGCCCGTGGATGAACAGTGGTAGGTGGAGGCTGGAGGAGGTCGACGGTGGATGAACAGTAGCCCGTGGAGGCTGGAGGGGGTCGACGGTGGAGATGAACAGTATCCCGTGGAGTCCCGTTTGGCGGTACGCCACACCCCTCCCGATGAACAGGACCCCCATTTCGACCGTAGCGCTCCAACACAAGTCTGTTTCCTCCGTTTTGCGGTACGCCACACCCCTCCCGATCAACAGGACCCCCGTTTCGACCATAGGAGGTCTGTTTCCTCCGTTTTGCGGTACGCCAGACCCCTCCCGATGAACAGGATCCCGTTTCGAACATGGCCGGTCGAACACAAGGCCGTTTCCTCCGTTCTGCGGTACGTCAGGCCTCGTTTCCATCGGCTGTTCCGTCCAAGCCCTCCCAATGAACACGACGACACATTCTGTTCCGACCCAGCCGGTTGGCTCCCCATGAACACGACGACAACGCTGTTTCTCCGTTCCGACCCAGCCATGTACACGAGCCCTGGCCGTACGTACGCGCGAGTAGGCGTTCGAGACCCCGCCTGTATGTATGTACGTGGCCGTATTTACTTTCTTGCACCCTGGCCGCTGCACGTACGTGTACATGTTACGTGCGCGCCTCTACTACGACACGTGCGCGCCTCTACATCGACCAGTATGTACGTACACGTTCGCGACCAGAATGACAACGCTACGTACGCTTCGACCAGGTGGGTCCCAACTGTCAGGCACTTCCTTGCATGCGAAGATGTAGCTGGTGGGTCCCAGCAGTCAGGGGGGTGTATCATTTTTTTGCCCGGACGCACTTCCTTGCGTGCGAAGATGTAGCTGGTGGGTCCTAGCAGTCAGGGGGAAACATTTTTTTCGCGAAATACGGTGGCCCGTCCGGTGGGTCCCCGCTGTCAGGTGGAGGAATAATTATTTTGCGCGTAATAAGGAGGCACTTCCTTGCTGCGGCCATGGACCCAGCTGTCATCCTCTCCACGTATAGTCCACGTCCGATGGAAGCCATTCCTTGACCACGTTGACCACGCCGTGCCGAGAGCACCAGGGCGGTGGATGACGGCAAGGCCTAGGAAGGGGACGACGTGGAGCCGGGGAAGACGCGGCAGTGGATGCCCACGCGTGGTTCACTTGTTCGCTGCGGTGTGAGGCTGCCGTCGCCGTAGAATAACAGGGGGTGTGGGTGAGTAGAGGGATGGCCTGGCCAGCGGTGGGAGTAGTAGGGGGCGGTGAGGCCTCCGCCGCATCGTAGCTGGCCACGGGACGCAGGAGCACGAGGCACGACCGGCGCTGCTTTGGGCGGCTGGAGCAAAAAGACCAGAGGTTGAAGAAGCACTACGGCCGTTTGATGGACATCATACGGTCACTGGAGCTAGAATCATTCATATTGACTAAGTTGACAAAGCCCTCCGTCCCCGTCAACTTAGTTGGCCCACAAGTCAGCCTCCCACTATTGTGGGTCCCAGCTAGCAGGGGGTATTCATTTTTTGTGCGTAATAAGGAGCACTTCCTTCCTTGCGTGCGAAGATATAGCTAGTGGGTTCGACCTGTCAGCGGTGGGAACGTTTTTTGCGAAATACAGAGGCCCTTCTGGTGGGTCCCAGCTGTCAGGTGGAGGAATCATTATTTTGCGCGTAATAAGGAGGCATTTCCTTGCATGCGGCCATGGACCCAGTTGTTAGCCTCTCCACACACAGTCTACTTCCGATGGTGTCATTCGTTGACCACGTTGACCACTCCGCGCCGAGCGCATCCAAGGTGGTGGACGACGGCGAGGCCCCGGACAGCAACGAGCTAGAGATGGGAAGACGCGGGAGTAGAGTCGCAGACGGAGAGGTGCACGAGGGTTAACTGGTTCTGGTGTGGTGTGGTTCGGCAGTCGGTGGAGAAGAACAGGAGGTGTGCAGGGGTGGAGGGATGGCCTGGCCAACGGTGGAGTAGCGCTTCACAGTGAAGCGTGCTAAGCAGAGCTGCTAGCAGCAGGAGGCGGGAGCAGGTAGTCCTGGCGGCGCTGGAGGAAGAAGACGAGAGATTGAAGATGGATGCCGGTCGTTGGATGTAAATCCAATGGCTAACGATGTCAGAATCATTTGTTGACTAAGTTGACAACGACTTGCATTGGCTTTGACCTATTGGCCCACATTTCAGCCTCCAAAAATGTGGCACGTATTAAACCCATTTTTTCAGAATTTACAGTCTTTTTTTGCGGGGTAGAATTTACAGTCCATTTGATCTCTTTTTTTTGAACTACAGTCCATTAGCTGGGCTGGGTGAACAAATAATGTACCCCCCCCCGCGGCCCATTTATTTTTTTCCTAAAAAATTACAGGCCATTTGCACTTTCTCGAAATACATGATTTTGCTGGGCCGATTCAATTATAATGTTGGGTTGGGCGCAGCAATGTTATCAAAAAAACAGGGGCTGAGCATTTTGTTATAAATATATTTAAATAATAAGTGATTTATTATTACATTGGTCCTTAAATCGTACCAAGCTTTTGTACACAATCACCAGGATTTTCGTTGCCAAAAAAATCCAGGATTTTATTGTTAAGAAATTATTTTTATAAGTTAATAAGATGTGGGATATTGTTTTCTTACATATGTAAGTATCTGTTAAATATATGGTGACAATAACAATAATATATAATAACATATAAAATAATTTAAATATATGTAATATAGTTAGAATGGAAACATAAGTTGGACCAGACGTTCCTATTCTTATATAAAAAATAGAACATACCTCTGCGTTTTCTTCAAAAAAAATACATAAATTGGGCTGCCGATGTTTCAGGAAAAATAAAACCTCGGATGGGAGGTCCCCCCCCCCCCCCCCCCCCCCCCCCCCCCCCCCCCCCCCCCCCCCCCCCCCCCCCCCCCCCCCCCCCCCCCCCCCCCCCCCCCCCCCCCCCCCCCCCCCCCCCCCCCCCCCCCCCCCCCCCCCCCCCCCCCCCCCCCCCCCCCCCCCCCCCCCCCCCCCCCCCCCCCCCCCCCCCCCCCCCCCCCCCCCCCCCCCCCCCCCCCCCCCCCCCCCCCCCCCCCCCCCCCCCCCCCCCCCCCCCCCCCCCCCCCCCCCCCCCCCCCCCCCCCCCCCCCCCCCCCCCCCCCCCCCCCCCCCCCCCCCCCCCCCCCCCCCCCCCCCCCCCCCCCCCCCCCCCCCCCCCCCCCCCCCCCCCCCCCCCCCCCCCCCCCCCCCCCCCCCCCCCCCCCCCCCCCCCCCCCCCCCCCCCCCCCCCCCCCCCCCCCCCCCCCCCCCCCCCCCCCCCCCCCCCCCCCCCCCCCCCCCCCCCCCCCCCCCCCCCCCCCCCCCCCCCCCCCCCCCCCCCCCCCCCCCCCCCCCCCCCCCCCCCCCCCCCCCCCCCCCCCCCCCCCCCCCCCCCCCCCCCCCCCCCCCCCCCCCCCCCCCCCCCCCCCCCCCCCCCCCCCCCCCCCCCCCCCCCCCCCCCCCCCCCCCCCCCCCCCCCCCCCCCCCCCCCCCCCCCCCCCCCCCCCCCCCCCCCCCCCCCCCCCCCCCCCCCCCCCCCCCCCCCCCCCCCCCCCCCCCCCCCCCCCCCCCCCCCCCCCCCCCCCCCCCCCCCCCCCCCCCCCCCCCCCCCCCCCCCCCCCCCCCCCCCCCCCCCCCCCCCCCCCCCCCCCCCCCCCCCCCCCCCCCCCCCCCCCCCCCCCCCCCCCCCCCCCCCCCCCCCCCCCCCCCCCCCCCCCCCCCCCCCCCCCCCCCCCCCCCCCCCCCCCCCCCCCCCCCCCCCCCCCCCCCCCCCCCCCCCCCCCCCCCCCCCCCCCCCCCCCCCCCCCCCCCCCCCCCCCCCCCCCCCCCCCCCCCCCCCCCCCCCCCCCCCCCCCCCCCCCCCCCCCCCCCCCCCCCCCCCCCCCCCCCCCCCCCCCCCCCCCCCCCCCCCCCCCCCCCCCCCCCCCCCCCCCCCCCCCCCCCCCCCCCCCCCCCCCCCCCCCCCCCCCCCCCCCCCCCCCCCCCCCCCCCCCCCCCCCCCCCCCCCCCCCCCCCCCCCCCCCCCCCCCCCCCCCCCCCCCCCCCCCCCCCCCCCCCCCCCCCCCCCCCCCCCCCCCCCCCCCCCCCCCCCCCCCCCCCCCCCCCCCCCCCCCCCCCCCCCCCCCCCCCCCCCCCCCCCCCCCCCCCCCCCCCCCCCCCCCCCCCCCCCCCCCCCCCCCCCCCCCCCCCCCCCCCCCCCCCCCCCCCCCCCCCCCCCCCCCCCCCCCCCCCCCCCCCCCCCCCCCCCCCCCCCCCCCCCCCCCCCCCCCCCCCCCCCCCCCCCCCCCCCCCCCCCCCCCCCCCCCCCCCCCCCCCCCCCCCCCCCCCCCCCCCCCCCCCCCCCCCCCCCCCCCCCCCCCCCCCCCCCCCCCCCCCCCCCCCCCCCCCCCCCCCCCCCCCCCCCCCCCCCCCCCCCCCCCCCCCCCCCCCCCCCCCCCCCCCCCCCCCCCCCCCCCCCCCCCCCCCCCCCCCCCCCCCCCCCCCCCCCCCCCCCCCATTTCGAGGACGATGAGGGCCATGTGGCAATGTATGCGAAAGAGCGAGACGACAGCGATGAGGGCGGCGATGTACTCCTCGGCGGTAGTCACGCCGCAGTCCTTCGAGTTCATCGAGTATCTCCTCTGGGCAATGGAGCAGACAGATTCGCCCGAGGCAAAAGTCAGGCGGAGGTGGTGGGCATACAGGTCGAAGGTCGAGCACCCAGAGGATAACAAATCGATCGAGTACGGTGTGCCGTTCATGAGGGTGCAGAGCCAGCCGGAGCCACAGGAGTATTCGTTCTCCCACCGCAAGAGGAGGCCGGATGGCGCGACGTCGCTTCCCCATCGTTCTCCATGGTTCCCTCGACGCTCGCCTCGTTTCAACGGCATCGGTAGGGTTTAAGGTAAGCTTCGCACTAACCTAATCTTCCATCTGCTCATGCTTACAATCAGTGTGACAACTAATAAAAATCATGCTTACAATCAGTCTCCGAGTACTACGCCAATCACCCTAAAATAGCTCTGGACCTTTGGGTCAAAGTTGTGACACTGTGTACAAATAAAGAAAAATTGATTGGTGCTTCTTTCAGAAAAGAGTACACCCCTAGAAAACTGCCAATATAAGCTACTAGTATTTTTTTTAAGTCTAAGCTACTAGTATTTGGTTAGAGAATTTGCTGCCAAGAAAGATCCGTCCACAGTGAGCGCCACACATCCCGCTGATGGTGGTGGATGCCAATGCTTAGATGGAGCAGGGTTGGTGTCGGTAATTTTTACTTGGCACCTCGCACTCTGCATATATGCCGGTTCCATCCGTACATTTGTGCAGTTCCACCAAAATGCAGCTGAATAACCCTGTTTGCACAGATAATGAAAAGGCGTGATTACATTATAGTGGCACTAGTTGATGAAACATACACTAATAAACAGAAGAAAATATTACATCATACTGGAAATCGACCCAAGTCTCCCCGATACACCTTCTACCAGTGATGAACATCAGTGTACAGTGGTAGTACAAGGAGGGGCCTTGAGACATTCAAATCTCTATTTTTGTGCAGATCGGGGGGGGGGGGGGGGGGGGGGGGGGGGGGGGGGGGGGGGGGGGGGGGGGGGGGGGGGGGGGGGGGGGGGGGGGGGGGGGGGGGGGGGGGGGGGGGGGGGGGGGGGGGGGGGGGGGGGGGGGGGGGGGGGGGGGGGGGGGGGGGGGGGGGGGGGGGGGGGGGGGGGGGGGGGGGGGGGGGGGGGGGGGGGGGGGGGGGGGGGGGGGGGGGGGGGGGGGGGGGGGGGGGGGGGGGGGGGGGGGGGGGGGGGGGGGGGGGGGGGGGGGGGGGGGGGGGGGGGGGGGGGGGGGGGGGGGGGGGGGGGGGGGGGGGGGGGGGGGGGGGGGGGGGGGGGGGGGGGGGGGGGGGGGGGGGGGGGGGGGGGGGGGGGGGGGGGGGGGGGGGGGGGGGGGGGGGGGGGGGGGGGGGGGGGGGGGGGGGGGGGGGGGGGGGGGGGGGGGGGGGGGGGGGGGGGGGGGGGGGGGGGGGGGGGGGGGGGGGGGGGGGGGGGGGGGGGGGGGGGGGGGGGGGGGGGGGGGGGGGGGGGGGGGGGGGGGGGGGGGGGGGGGGGGGGGGGGGGGGGGGGGGGGGGGGGGGGGGGGGGGGGGGGGGGGGGGGGGGGGGGGGGGGGGGGGGGGGGGGGGGGGGGGGGGGGGGGGGGGGGGGGGGGGGGGGGGGGGGGGGGGGGGGGGGGGGGGGGGGGGGGGGGGGGGGGGGGGGGGGGGGGGGGGGGGGGGGGGGGGGGGGGGGGGGGGGGGGGGGGGGGGGGGGGGGGGGGGGGGGGGGGGGGGGGGGGGGGGGGGGGGGGGGGGGGGGGGGGGGGGGGGGGGGGGGGGGGGGGGGGGGGGGGGGGGGGGGGGGGGGGGGGGGGGGGGGGGGGGGGGGGGGGGGGGGGGGGGGGGGGGGGGGGGGGGGGGGGGGGGGGGGGGGGGGGGGGGGGGGGGGGGGGGGGGGGGGGGGGGGGGGGGGGGGGGGGGGGGGGGGGGGGGGGGGGGGGGGGGGGGGGGGGGGGGGGGGGGGGGGGGGGGGGGGGGGGGGGGGGGGGGGGGGGGGGGGGGGGGGGGGGGGGGGGGGGGGGGGGGGGGGGGGGGGGGGGGGGGGGGGGGGGGGGGGGGGGGGGGGGGGGGGGGGGGGGGGGGGGGGGGGGGGGGGGGGGGGGGGGGGGGGGGGGGGGGGGGGGGGGGGGGGGGGGGGGGGGGGGGGGGGGGGGGGGGGGGGGGGGGGGGGGGGGGGGGGGGGGGGGGGGGGGGGGGGGGGGGGGGGGGGGGGGGGGGGGGGGGGGGGGGGGGGGGGGGGGGGGGGGGGGGGGGGGGGGGGGGGGGGGGGGGGGGGGGGGGGGGGGGGGGGGGGGGGGGGGGGGGGGGGGGGGGGGGGGGGGGGGGGGGGGGGGGGGGGGGGGGGGGGGGGGGGGGGGGGGGGGGGGGGGGGGGGGGGGGGGGGGGGGGGGGGGGGGGGGGGGGGGGGGGGGGGGGGGGGGGGGGGGGGGGGGGGGGGGGGGGGGGGGGGGGGGGGGGGGGGGGGGGGGGGGGGGGGGGGGGGGGGGGGGGGGGGGGGGGGGGGGGGGGGGGGGGGGGGGGGGGGGGGGGGGGGGGGGGGGGGGGGGGGGGGGGGGGGGGGGGGGGGGGGGGGGGGGGGGGGGGGGGGGGGGGGGGGGGGGGGGGGGGGGGGGGGGGGGGGGGGGGGGGGGGGGGGGGGGGGGGGGGGGGGGGGGGGGGGGGGGGGGGGGGGGGGGGGGGGGGGGGGGGGGGGGGGGGGGGGGGGGGGGGGGGGGGGGGGGGGGGGGGGGGGGGGGGGGGGGGGGGGGGGGGGGGGGGGGGGGGGGGGGGGGGGGGGGGGGGGGGGGGGGGGGGGGGGGGGGGGGGGGGGGGGGGGGGGGGGGGGGGGGGGGGGGGGGGGGGGGGGGGGGGGGGGGGGGGGGGGGGGGGGGGGGGGGGGGGGGGGGGGGGGGGGGGGGGGGGGGGGGGGGGGGGGGGGGGGGGGGGGGGGGGGGGGGGGGGGGGGGGGGGGGGGGGGGGGGGGGGGGGGGGGGGGGGGGGGGGGGGGGGGGGGGGGGGGGGGGGGGGGGGGGGGGGGGGGGGGGGGGGGGGGGGGGGGGGGGGGGGGGGGGGGGGGGGGGGGGGGGGTAACTGCCCGTTTACACTGAGTTGTTGTCAGATAATGGTTCTCTATGGTTGGGTTTCTTTAATGAAATCGGAGGGAACCCCCTCTTTCTATATATAAAAAAACAGTGGCACTAGCGGTGCCAAAACATTGCCTCAAATTAATAGTGCCACTATATTAAGGTGCAAAATAATAACATTACTGCTTTATCATGGCAGTGCCAGAACAGTAGCACAAGAGCAGGATCAACATGTAGGATCTTTGGCAAACAGTCAGACCAAAAAGGAACATACCTCGTGATGGGAACCATATCTGCAGTCAACGCCATCATAGAAGGGATGACACCAGTCACCAACATGGATGATTCAATTCATGGGACCTTTTGGTGCAGTTCACCTAAAATGAAGCAATGTCCCATGAGCTAGCAGCTTCTTCTTCTTCTTTTTGTAAGAAAAGGGCTCCAGCCCCTGTTCCATTTCCATCAGAAAACGAAACCCACAGAGCTTCTTCTTCATTAGTTGCAATAAAATTGAGCAACATCAAGGTTGGTCGTGAAGCTCCTGGAGAGTAGGCGGACCAGGACAGTTGCATCTCTAAGGAAAAGAAGCAACTTATCTTAATGGGAAATTTTGCAGGACATGAAAAAAAGTGCCATTGATTCATATTACTGGAGGCATTACATTGAAAACAACATTGGTTTAACGTGTCCTTACTTTTAACAGTGCGACTGCTACATTTTACCAGTGGCATTACATAAGAGTGGCTCGGGGCAATAAACATCAGAAGAGGATATCTGGGTTGGTCCCATTTTTGTTCGGTATATAGCCACCTTATACTGTGTGAGGCTAGCAAATCTAGTGCTGGACTTACTCTGTTGACTTGTCCCCCAGTCCCACTTTCTTTCCTTTTTCAACCAATAGATCGGGTTTATATTGAGTTTGTACTGTGTTCCCTTTATTTCCCTATTAGACCTAGAGACCAGTTGGATAGCCAGTCTATGCTACTTTTCGCCCCCATTATTTCCTCTTTCGACCAAGTCCTAGATTCTGGTAACAAATCTTCCCCCACCCCCACCCCCTTTCTTCCTTGTCTGAACCAAGTACTACTAGATTCGAGTGCATGAACTAGTTTTACCTCTTAACAGTAAAAATTAGGTGGTTTTCGAACAGCCGATCGATCCTATCTACACGAGGGGGCCTGAGAAATAGTAAAAGATACAAATGCAGTGATGTCAGGAGCTCGGGAAGTAGAGCAAGGCCGGTTTCGAAGGAAGTTATACCTGAGGGTCGCCAGGATGTCACTAGGTGGGCGGCGGGAGGCCAGATCTGCCCACACTACGGCAGCGAGGAAGAAGGGGTGGGAAGCCCTCCCTCACCAGCGATGCTTGGGAGAGAACGGCAAGGCACACTGATCGGGACGCGCCGGCAGTGGGTAAGAGCCATCGCCAAGGACGACCGCGTGAATGTTGCACCTTCTCACCTTCCCCGGCGGAGAGGATCCGGCTGGATCTGTGACCACCCCCCCCCCCCCCCCCCCCCCCCCCCCCCCCCCCCCCCCCCCCCCCCCCCCCCCCCCCCCCCCCCCCCCCCCCCCCCCCCCCCCCCCCCCCCCCCCCCCCCCCCCCCCCCCCCCCCCCCCCCCCCCCCCCCCCCCCCCCCCCCCCCCCCCCCCCCCCCCCCCCCCCCCCCCCCCCCCCCCCCCCCCCCCCCCCCCCCCCCCCCCCCCCCCCCCCCCCCCCCCCCCCCCCCCCCCCCCCCCCCCCCCCCCCCCCCCCCCCCCCCCCCCCCCCCCCCCCCCCCCCCCCCCCCCCCCCCCCCCCCCCCCCTGATTTGACAGCGAGTTACTTCTGGACAGGTGGGGCCCGGTGATTTGACTTGCAATTAAAGATAAACTCGTAGAAAAGGGGTCCATCGATAGATGTCCTAATTAACATAGCCGGCTTGACCTAGATGGCAGCCGAGTAGTCTTCGTGCATGTGCCCCCAATGACAAGCCCAACTCAGTTGTCGCTGTTTAACCCTCGCAGTGATCCGAAGCACATGACACCTAACTTTGCGAGATGACAAGAAACCTTTTTTTAGATTTCTCACCAGAACTACAGCCCTGTACAACACAGCCTGCATGATATGTAGACGATAGCCAATCCAGGCGTGTCTGCTGGAGTCTGGTCACATGCATGGACGAACTGATCTTCCGTGTCTTGCAGGGATCGTCCAGGTACCAACGTATGTACTCCTACAACCCTTCTCTAGTAGTACTATCGCTCGTCTCTCTCTTCTATTAACTCACCCGACTTGCGGGGCCGGGGAGTGTGCCTATGGTCGGTTCTCAATTGCAGTCCCACATGTGTGTGCAAACGCAATATGATGCACGTTCCATTCAGAGAGCGGCGTGCCAGACCGACCAATCGACCGTCTGGGGTGCGACGCGAACGCGACGGGCGTGCTGTATACTCCGTACATGTGTACCGCCGTTTTCTTGAGGCTTTGCTCCATGGCGCAATCCATGGATACAAAATTAGTATACTGTACTATTTAAAAGTCGAGGGCGGGGCTTTTCCCGCGCGGTAGGCGGGGCAGTTCCGCCTAGTTGGTTCGAAAGAGACGCGAGAAGACGAGGGAGTAGGCTGCTGCAAACGTAGGGCTGTGTGATTTGACAGCGAGTTACTTCTGGACAGGTGGGGCCCGGTGATTTGACTTGCCATTATCATTTTAACTGCGGTGCTATGACTGGCGTGAGTCTCCCAATTCCTGACCACCTCCATATAGGTGCCTCTCCCAATGCTCCACCATGTAGAGGCTGGCTCTTGCTTGAGAGCCCACTCCTCCACTTTTTCCTTGCCTCTTTCCCCCACATATGCAAAAATGCCATGTAAAGCGGGCTTATAGCCCACTATTGTACTTGATCCTACGGGTGCTAAGCCTGCCACATAGGCATAAAGTCTGATGTGGCAAGTTAATTAAGAAGAGAGAGACTAGTTTGGTGACCCCAGGAAGAAACGGTGATAAGCGCGTGTACCTAGATGAAGCAAACTTAGCAACAAAAAACTAAGCACCTATGCATTGGGGACTTGAGTTGCTAAGCCATTTAATGCCCATAGCACCTCATCTAAGCACCATTTCATTGGAAGAGGTCACTCCTTGGCAAATACAATAAATACTACGAAGAAAGAGATAGAGAGAAGTAAACAAAAAATACTCTTATAGCCAACCTTATAGCTAACCTTGTTGTATGAGTGACTAAGTGATGACTATGTATGACATGCCAACATCAGATAGCCTAACGCACCGTGTTAAATCTCCAAGGGCGCGATCACGTGAGTGAGGCAACGGTCGTGGTAGGCGCAACCATGATACGGGCTGCTGGCAGCCCTTGGATCTGAGATCGAACGGTCGCATGCTAAGTTGCTGAAAATTTGCAGAATAACCCTCCAGGATAGGATATTCACCCATAGGTCTAGAATCATGCCATGCAACCGTTCGATCTCAGATCCAAGGGCTCTCGGAAGCCCGTATCATGGGAGAATGGAAAGCTTCGTATCACCTGTAATTTTCCCGACGCTTGACATGACATCGAAAGCCATTTAATTGGGCGTCGAGTAGACATGACATCTAATTGGGCCCCCATACTACTGTGCATGAATCCATTTATCCACTAGGCAAGCCACTACCCTGCCATTCACACACGCCCTCCACTCGACATTTTTACAATCGATAAACCGCTCCTAGTCGTCCCGTCCTTTCACATTACGGCAGTTCCACTAATCCTAACCCTCCTCCCAAATCCATGGCGTCCCAAATCTCCATGATCGGCGGTGAGTACAAGGTTAGAACCATCACCGGCGATGAGTTCGATGTCATCTACACCCGTTCTTCCGCAACGGTGAAAGAATGCCTTGCTCGCTTCAAACGCATGTTCGAAAACTCAAATGATGAGTGGGTCACTTGGCTAGATGTTGAGTACACCACAGTCCTAGGAAGCAAGAAGAAACTAAAGGAGGCAGAGAAGAAGAAGCCCGCCGTGATCCAGGTTTGCGTGCATGACTTATGCTTGGTCTACCACATATGCCATGCCGACGTTGAGTGCGAGGAATTTAAGAAGTTCCTCAAGGGCGGCCGAGTCAAATTCGTTACTGTAGACTTTAGGAACGACAAGGAAATTCTGGGTCGGATAGGCCTCGTTGTAGGCCAGCCCTTCGATCTCCAGAAGGCAAGCCTGGTGTCCTCCTCTCAGCCTTCAATGCTGACCCTGGCAGAAGCCATGGTTCATCCTTCGTACGGTAAACTAGAGAAACCTCCGTACACATTTCATCGTCATGCATGGCAGTGGAATGTACTAGATATAGACCACATCCACTACGCTGCAATGGATGGCTACCTTTGTTTCCATATCTACAAGGGTTGGATGAAGAGCAAGAGCCAAGTGTGCGGTTCAAGCAAAGAAGTATCGCCCAAGAGGAAGAGGGACAAGGACGAAGTCGAGGACGTGGACGAGCACTCCGAGTAAGGTGGCAGTGTCGTTGCTCATGGTGGTTCTAATGCAGTGTCTACCGGATTAGTTGCTTAGTTTAATTTTTGGTGTGCTTAGTTTTATTTGAGGGGTGTGTTGTGCTGAGCCCCCAGCAGAACTATGTTATGTTTCTTCTTGTTATATTTCGTACATTTCATCTTTTAGTTGGTATAGTACTACCACTCATTTCTTGACATTATATACGTACAATATATATGGCCAACATCATATAGCTAGCAGTTTAGTTGTCAAAGAATTTCAGGGTGCTTAGTTTTGTCAAAGAATTCTAGGGTGCTTAGTTTTATTTGAGGGGTGTGTTGTGCTGGACACCATTAACTTATCATTGTGAGAATCGGCTTATTTTTGTCATGTAACATGGTCAACGGGTTTGACCTGAAAATAACAATGTCTAATGGCATTTCTGAGCAAACATCTAACTTAAAGATGGCATTTTTTAGATATCTAATTGCATTTTTGAGCAGGCATCTCACGGATCGATGGCATTTTTTGAGTAGTTGTAACTTCTAATGGCGAAACTGAGTAGTGATACACAACTAGTGGCATAAATAATAAGAACCCAAGAATTAAATAGGTATACTAATTTCTTTATTTCTTTATACCTTTGTGTGCGAAACAATATACGCTGCCTCCCCCCAGATTTTCTTTAAAGAGGCAACATGGAACTATATGAGTGCCCTATTAAATTTTGGAATTATTCCGGGTTCGTTTGGCCTTTTTTATACATTAATTGAGTTTCTGGTCATTTAATGTGCATAATTCAAATTTGAACTACAAGCACATGCTCCCGTGCACCAAAGTTGACTGAAAAATCACATGTGTGTCCTCGGGTGAATTTCTAGGTCCCATGCAAGAAATGGGAATGAAATTCAAACATCTGGGCATCGTGGTTCAGCCGAGAACATTGAGAAGCTTGGTTTTAAAATTCTTGTGAATCCAAAACACGCCTGAAAATCATGAAACTTGGCATGGTGTCATGTCATGGTACTACCATGCTGTGGTAAAAAAATTGCAAAATAGGAACAAGTTTTGGTATAAGCTTTTTGCAAACCGGAGCTTCTCTCAAGAAGGCTCGTGGTTTTGAGAGGGAACGTGTCACCTTTGTGTGCATAATTCAAATTTTAAATACAAGCACATGCTCCAGTGCACCAAAGCTGGTTGAAAAATCACATGTGTGTCCTTGGGTAAATTTCTAGGTCCCATGCCAGAAATGGGAATGAAATTCAAACATCTGGGCGTCATGGCTTGGCTGGAACTTGGTTTTTGAATTCCTGTAAATCCAAAACACGCATGAAAATCATGAAACTTGGCTTGGTGTCATGACATGGCACCAACATGTTCTGGTCATTTTGTTGTCCGATTTGCGAAGGCGCACACATTAAAAATCAACAAAGTCATTTTGGAACAAGTGCTGTCATGTTACAATCGGAAACACAAGTATTATTGAAACCGTGGGCGTTCTATTTACCATTTACGTGCCGCCACGCGTCCCCTTTTTTTATTAGCTAGGAGGCGCCGTGCAGGGTAGCTATTTGAGTACGGGAGGCGTGCGATCAGACCCCTGCGCGTGCTTATCGGGAGGAGAGCCCTTTGACCTCCATCTGCCATCCACCTCTCTCCCAAGGTCTCCATTAATGGCGCCCGAGCCTCTGTTTAATGGCGTGGCAATGTCTCACTCGACTGAGATTTAAGAGAGAAAAAAGAAAATCTGAAAAGAAAGTTTTGCACGGATCTTGATGTAAGATCCGACGGACCTATATAGCATCTACTGCGACTTATAGCAAGACTGATGAATTTATATAAGGACGACGAGAGTGGATAATAATTGTCTTACATAATTAGGAAGATAATTAAAAAAGCCACATGCGGCTACGCCCGAAATACACAAGGGCAAAAGAAGAAGGAAGACGCATACAATGATCTGGCTCGCTGATCTCTACTTTCTTTATGCACTGCAGGTCACGGAGACTAGTTATCACGGTGGGCGATGATCTCTTTCATCAGTTTCATGTCCTTAATACGCTGCTTGGCAGCATCCACGGATTCCTCCACCAGCCTATTGCGCTCGATGCGGAGCATGGCATTCTCGTCCATAAGTTTCTTGACGATGACGCCTGTCCTCTGCAACAAGGCAGCGGTCTCCTCCGCCTGCTTCGCCCTTCTGGCGATCTTCGCCCTCAGCAGGTCGCACTTGCCCCAGAGCTTCACATTGCCCTCCCCTAGTTGCCGGATGACGCCGGTAGCCTCGTCCTACAACCTCGCCCAGCCGGAGATCTGATCCATCTGGCTATGGACCATCGCACGCATGCGCCTGTAAGAGTCCTCGCCTACCCGCGAGAAATTTTCCCAGGCCGCCGCGGCGTGGCGGGACCTCCATGCTGCTTCCGCGGTGCGGCGGGACATCTCTGCTGCTTCCGCAGCGTGGCCGGACCAGTCTGCTACATCGACGGCACGGCGGGACCTCTGTGCTGCTACTGCTGCGCGGATGGACATGTCGGCTGCTTTCGCGGCGAGGCGGGACATCTCTCGTGCTTCCTCTTCCATGCTCACCTCTCCCTGGTGGAAATCTCTCGACCCAGAACTCACGCTGGCCATGGCTTGATTGACTTGATTGTTTTTTGTGGATGAGGAGTTGAGGAGGAATGTGCAGTCATCTTAGCATAGTAGTATTTATAACCAAGTACTACTAGTATGCTCCTAAGTGGGAAACCGTTTAGGTTGTGATCGGTGTGAACAGGTTTGCAATTAAATATAGCGTGGTAGTAGTAGTAATTTGGAATGTGACGAGACGCACTCAAAATTTATTGACGGTTCTAGTTTCGAAGTGCGGCACTATTCCCGGTTGGCGTAACGTCGGCACATTTTCTACTGTTGTGTACGTGCAAAAACTGGCACCGTCGGATACATATCTTACGCTTGGCGTTCGACAGGAATAGCCTCGTGGCGAGCTATAGAGTAGTCTTTTTTTTAGACGCATTACATCTATCTCTCGGGACTTCTCGCATGCACCATCACTGCTCCCTAGGTCGATGCCACCCACATACACTTGTACTCTGAGAAGAGGTGCACGCACGCACTCGTCCTCTCTCACACACGCATCTGTAGCTACGAATTGTAGTGTTCTCAACCATCCGATTGGCTCTATCATAGGTTTCACGTTGCTCCTTGGCCTTGAGATTGAGAAGTTTAAAACATGGAGGCTAAGATGGAGGCGCGAGGTTTTGGTTAATGTGCGGGCCGCACACGGCACCAACACGACACGAGCTTCGTCTGCCTGGTGCGCATGCAGTCGGGTGAGTTGTCCAAGTATAGACACAACCAGGCCCTCGTTGGTATCCGCGCCTCGACTTTGGCTGGTCATAGTGGAGAGTAGCATAGACTAGTTACTAGTCTATGTTACTAGTACCTTCATAGTGGGTAGTGTCATATAGTATATGCATAATTTGGCGACGAGCGCTCTCTATATGTACCACCTTTTTTCTTTAATTACATCTTGTTAGTTTTGCTCCATGGCGCAATCCATCGATACTACTACTGTACAAATGTATACATTTTTTAAAAGGCTAGAGGGTGGGGCAGTCTAGCTTGGTCCTTTTCACGAGAGGCGAGGGCCTTTGTGATTTGACGGCTCATTACTGCTGGAAGGCGGGGCCTTGTGATTTGATTGCTCGTATAAATGTGCCGACGACCTGAGGAGGAGCAAAGAACCGTGCGGTATACTCAAGTTTTCCACTGGAGTACGACGGAGGAGCACGAAACACAGCAGCCCAGTGCCATATCCTCTACTCTCTACTCTTATTATATATTACTAGCAAGAGGCATTGTTCTATTGGCGATAAAGAATGATCTAATTTGCTAGTCATCTCATTTTTAGCATTGTTCTATTCATGCCTCGCAGAGAAGGTGACACGTGCGGTGAAACACCCGAAGCAAAATAAGAAACACATGAGCAAAAGAAGAAGGAGGATTATCACCCCAAAAACAAGAAGGAAGATGCACACACAAGTCTGGGGCGCTGCTCTCACTACATGAAGGGTTGCTGGCCGCGGAGTCGTAACTGCTTCTTCATCGCCTCCACGACCTCCATCTCCTTGCGCGTCTCCTCCGCCATCTTCATCATTGTGTCCATGACGCGGGATTTCTCGACGCGAGCCTTCATCATCTGTTCCACGGCCGCATTACGTACCTTCACAGCAGCCAGGTGCTTGATGCGGAGCTTCGCCAACTCCTCCTTCCGTTCCATGACGAGGGTCTGCAACATCTTCATCGAGGAACTACTATTCTCATGCAGCTTCTTCCAGCCAGCGTTCTCCTCCTTCAGCAGGTCGAACTCGTGGCAGAGCTTCGCCTTGTCCTCCTGAAGTTGCAGGATTTCATCGGTTGCCTTCTTCTCTGAGGCAATGCTCTTCTTCAGCAGCATCACCAAGCCGACGGTCAACTCCCCATGCTCATTGAGTTTAGCGGGCATGTCGTCGAGGCTCTCCTTCAGTAGCTCCACCAAGCCATGGATGAACTCCTTCTGCTTATTAAGGTGCTTATTGAGCTGATCGGGCATGCCGTCGAGGGATAACGACTCCAGCGCCGCCAGCTCGGCATGTTCTCCTCCGCGTCTAAGGCGCTCCTGGGAGCCATCGCCTGCTCGTGAGAGATCTTTCGAGGTCTCTGTGTGGCGGCGAGCCCTCTTTTTTTTCCGTAGCCTTGGTTGCCCCTCCCTTGTTACGAGTAGTTCTCGACCTAGAGCTCTGCACACCGGCCATGGCAAGGACGGACGAAGAAGGAGGACTTATGAGGAGGAAGGTAGAGTAATTTTTGGTTAGGTAGTTCCCCTTTTTATAACCTAAGTACTAGCACTAGTACTAAAACCTGCATAGTGGGAACATGTTCAGGTTTGGTATGTACTGGTAGGTGTGAGTAGGCTTGCACTTAATTGTAGCACTAGTACTTTCGAATGTGATGGGAACAAGGTAAAGATTAATTGATGGTTTTTGGTTTTGAGGCCCGAAATGGCCCCCGATGAGTTTAGTGGAACATAAATTTCAAGTAGACTACACTGCTCAGATGCGTAAATATTATGTTACTATCAAAAATTGGCACAAAATACGAAGGAGACCAATGGAAGTACTACTAGCAACCCATGATTTAACTACTCGCATGCGCGCAGTGGAGTAGTAATGTCTTTCTTCCGCCCTCACGTCCACTCAATTTGCATGCGCTGTATTAATTGACCATCAATGAAGTGAAGGACTTTACACGCGTCAAATTATCACACGGGGTGGATCTTGGTACAAAATTGTGTCCGTCCGTGTACCCGCGTGTGCGTGCGAGGGAATGAGTGCATGCGTGGCGTGCGTGCACATCTTCGCTTCGTGCATGTACCGCCAGTGCGGCTCCCCCCCCCCCCCCCCCCCCCCCCCCCCCCCCCCCCCCCCCCCCCCCCCCCCCCCCCCCCCCCCCCCCCCCCCCCCCCCCCCCCCCCCCCCCCCCCCCCCCCCCCCCCCCCCCCCCCCCCCCCCCCCCCCCCCCCCCCCCCCCCCCCCCCCCCCCCCCCCCCCCCCCCCCCCCCCCCCCCCCCCCCCCCCCCCCCCCCCCCCCCCCCCCCCCCCCCCCCCCCCCCCCCCCCCCCCCCCCCCCCCCCCCCCCCCCCCCCCCCCCCCCCCCCCCCCCCCCCCCCCCCCCCCCCCCCCCCCCCCCCCCCCCCCCCCCCCCCCCCCCCCCCCCCCCCCCCCCCCCCCCCCCCCCCCCCCCCCCCCCCCCCCCCCCCCCCCCCCCCCCCCCCCCCCCCCCCCCCCCCCCCCCCCCCCCCCCCCCCCCCCCCCCCCCCCCCCCCCCCCCCCCCCCCCCCCCCCCCCCCCCCCCCCCCCCCCCCCCCCCCCCCCCCCCCCCCCCCCCCCCCCCCCCCCCCCCCCCCCCCCCCCCCCCCCCCCCCCCCCCCCCCCCCCCCCCCCCCCCCCCCCCCCCCCCCCCCCCCCCCCCCCCCCCCCCCCCCCCCCCCCCCCCCCCCCCCCCCCCCCCCCCCCCCCCCCCCCCCCCCCCCCCCCCCCCCCCCCCCCCCCCCCCCCCCCCCCCCCCCCCCCCCCCCCCCCCCCCCCCCCCCCCCCCCCCCCCCCCCCCCCCCCCCCCCCCCCCCCCCCCCCCCCCCCCCCCCCCCCCCCCCCCCCCCCCCCCCCCCCCCCCCCCCCCCCCCCCCCCCCCCCCCCCCCCCCCCCCCCCCCCCCCCCCCCCCCCCCCCCCCCCCCCCCCCCCCCCCCCCCCCCCCCCCCCCCCCCCCCCCCCCCCCCCCCCCCCCCCCCCCCCCCCCCCCCCCCCCCCCCCCCCCCCCCCCCCCCCCCCCCCCCCCCCCCCCCCCCCCCCCCCCCCCCCCCCCCCCCCCCCCCCCCCCCCCCCCCCCCCCCCCCCCCCCCCCCCCCCCCCCCCCCCCCCCCCCCCCCCCCCCCCCCCCCCCCCCCCCCCCCCCCCCCCCCCCCCCCCCCCCCCCCCCCCCCCCCCCCCCCCCCCCCCCCCCCCCCCCCCCCCCCCCCCCCCCCCCCCCCCCCCCCCCCCCCCCCCCCCCCCCCCCCCCCCCCCCCCCCCCCCCCCCCCCCCCCCCCCCCCCCCCCCCCCCCCCCCCCCCCCCCCCCCCCCCCCCCCCCCCCCCCCCCCCCCCCCCCCCCCCCCCCCCCCCCCCCCCCCCCCCCCCCCCCCCCCCCCCCCCCCCCCCCCCCCCCCCCCCCCCCCCCCCCCCCCCCCCCCCCCCCCCCCCCCCCCCCCCCCCCCCCCCCCCCCCCCCCCCCCCCCCCCCCCCCCCCCCCCCCCCCCCCCCCCCCCCCCCCCCCCCCCCCCCCCCCCCCCCCCCCCCCCCCCCCCCCCCCCCCCCCCCCCCCCCCCCCCCCCCCCCCCCCCCCCCCCCCCCCCCCCCCCCCCCCCCCCCCCCCCCCCCCCCCCCCCCCCCCCCCCCCCCCCCCCCCCCCCCCCCCCCCCCCCCCCCCCCCCCCCCCCCCCCCCCCCCCCCCCCCCCCCCCCCCCCCCCCCCCCCCCCCCCCCCCCCCCCCCCCCCCCCCCCCCCCCCCCCCCCCCCCCCCCCCCCCCCCCCCCCCCCCCCCCCCCCCCCCCCCCCCCCCCCCCCCCCCCCCCCCCCCCCCCCCCCCCCCCCCCCCCCCCCCCCCCCCCCCCCCCCCCCCCCCCCCCCCCCCCCCCCCCCCCCCCCCCCCCCCCCCCCCCCCCCCCCCCCCCCCCCCCCCCCCCCCCCCCCCCCCCCCCCCCCCCCCCCCCCCCCCCCCCCCCCCCCCCCCCCCCCCCCCCCCCCCCCCCCCCCCCCCCCCCCCCCCCCCCCCCCCCCCCCCCCCCCCCCCCCCCCCCCCCCCCCCCCCCCCCCCCCCCCCCCCCCCCCCCCCCCCCCCCCCCCCCCCCCCCCCCCCCCCCCCCCCCCCCCCCCCCCCCCCCCCCCCCCCCCCCCCCCCCCCCCCCCCCCCCCCCCCCCCCCCCCCCCCCCCCCCCCCCCCCCCCCCCCCCCCCCCCCCCCCCCCCCCCCCCCCCCCCCCCCCCCCCCCCCCCCCCCCCCCCCCCCCCCCCCCCCCCCCCCCCCCCCCCCCCCCCCCCCCCCCCCCCCCCCCCCCCCCCCCCCCCCCCCCCCCCCCCCCCCCCCCCCCCCCCCCCCCCCCCCCCCCCCCCCCCCCCCCCCCCCCCCCCCCCCCCCCCCCCCCCCCCCCCCCCCCCCCCCCCCCCCCCCCCCCCCCCCCCCCCCCCCCCCCCCCCCCCCCCCCCCCCCCCCCCCCCCCCCCCCCCCCCCCCCCCCCCCCCCCCCCCCCCCCCCCCCCCCCCCCCCCCCCCCCCCCCCCCCCCCCCCCCCCCCCCCCCCCCCCCCCCCCCCCCCCCCCCCCCCCCCCCCCCCCCCCCCCCCCCCCCCCCCCCCCCCCCCCCCCCCCCCCCCCCCCCCCCCCCCCCCCCCCCCCCCCCCCCCCCCCCCCCCCCCCCCCCCCCCCCCCCCCCCCCCCCCCCCCCCCCCCCCCCCCCCCCCCCCCCCCCCCCCCCCCCCCCCCCCCCCCCCCCCCCCCCCCCCCCCCCCCCCCCCCCCCCCCCCCCCCCCCCCCCCCCCCCCCCCCCCCCCCCCCCCCCCCCCCCCCCCCCCCCCCCCCCCCCCCCCCCCCCCCCCCCCCCCCCCCCCCCCCCCCCCCCCCCCCCCCCCCCCCCCCCCCCCCCCCCCCCCCCCCCCCCCCCCCCCCCCCCCCCCCCCCCCCCCCCCCCCCCCCCCCCCCCCCCCCCCCCCCCCCCCCCCCCCCCCCCCCCCCCCCCCCCCCCCCCCCCCCCCCCCCCCCCCCCCCCCCCCCCCCCCCCCCCCCCCCCCCCCCCCCCCCCCCCCCCCCCCCCCCCCCCCCCCCCCCCCCCCCCCCCCCCCCCCCCCCCCCCCCCCCCCCCCCCCCCCCCCCCCCCCCCCCCCCCCCCCCCCCCCCCCCCCCCCCCCCCCCCCCCCCCCCCCCCCCCCCCCCCCCCCCCCCCCCCCCCCCCCCCCCCCCCCCCCCCCCCCCCCCCCCCCCCCCCCCCCCCCCCCCCCCCCCCCCCCCCCCCCCCCCCCCCCCCCCCCCCCCCCCCCCCCCCCCCCCCCCCCCCCCCCCCCCCCCCCCCCCCCCCCCCCCCCCCCCCCCCCCCCCCCCCCCCCCCCCCCCCCCCCCCCCCCCCCCCCCCCCCCCCCCCCCCCCCCCCCCCCCCCCCCCCCCCCCCCCCCCCCCCCCCCCCCCCCCCCCCCCCCCCCCCCCCCCCCCCCCCCCCCCCCCCCCCCCCCCCCCCCCCCCCCCCCCCCCCCCCCCCCCCCCCCCCCCCCCCCCCCCCCCCCCCCCCCCCCCCCCCCCCCCCCCCCCCCCCCCCCCCCCCCCCCCCCCCCCCCCCCCCCCCCCCCCCCCCCCCCCCCCCCCCCCCCCCCCCCCCCCCCCCCCCCCCCCCCCCCCCCCCCCCCCCCCCCCCCCCCCCCCCCCCCCCCCCCCCCCCCCCCCCCCCCCCCCCCCCCCCCCCCCCCCCCCCCCCCCCCCCCCCCCCCCCCCCCCCCCCCCCCCCCCCCCCCCCCCCCCCCCCCCCCCCCCCCCCCCCCCCCCCCCCCCCCCCCCCCCCCCCCCCCCCCCCCCCCCCCCCCCCCCCCCCCCCCCCCCCCCCCCCCCCCCCCCCCCCCCCCCCCCCCCCCCCCCCCCCCCCCCCCCCCCCCCCCCCCCCCCCCCCCCCCCCCCCCCCCCCCCCCCCCCCCCCCCCCCCCCCCCCCCCCCCCCCCCCCCCCCCCCCCCCCCCCCCCCCCCCCCCCCCCCCCCCCCCCCCCCCCCCCCCCCCCCCCCCCCCCCCCCCCCCCCCCCCCCCCCCCCCCCCCCCCCCCCCCCCCCCCCCCCCCCCCCCCCCCCCCCCCCCCCCCCCCCCCCCCCCCCCCCCCCCCCCCCCCCCCCCCCCCCCCCCCCCCCCCCCCCCCCCCCCCCCCCCCCCCCCCCCCCCCCCCCCCCCCCCCCCCCCCCCCCCCCCCCCCCCCCCCCCCCCCCCCCCCCCCCCCCCCCCCCCCCCCCCCCCCCCCCCCCCCCCCCCCCCCCCCCCCCCCCCCCCCCCCCCCCCCCCCCCCCCCCCCCCCCCCCCCCCCCCCCCCCCCCCCCCCCCCCCCCCCCCCCCCCCCCCCCCCCCCCCCCCCCCCCCCCCCCCCCCCCCCCCCCCCCCCCCCCCCCCCCCCCCCCCCCCCCCCCCCCCCCCCCCCCCCCCCCCCCCCCCCCCCCCCCCCCCCCCCCCCCCCCCCCCCCCCCCCCCCCCCCCCCCCCCCCCCCCCCCCCCCCCCCCCCCCCCCCCCCCCCCCCCCCCCCCCCCCCCCCCCCCCCCCCCCCCCCCCCCCCCCCCCCCCCCCCCCCCCCCCCCCCCCCCCCCCCCCCCCCCCCCCCCCCCCCCCCCCCCCCCCCCCCCCCCCCCCCCCCCCCCCCCCCCCCCCCCCCCCCCCCCCCCCCCCCCCCCCCCCCCCCCCCCCCCCCCCCCCCCCCCCCCCCCCCCCCCCCCCCCCCCCCCCCCCCCCCCCCCCCCCCCCCCCCCCCCCCCCCCCCCCCCCCCCCCCCCCCCCCCCCCCCCCCCCCCCCCCCCCCCCCCCCCCCCCCCCCCCCCCCCCCCCCCCCCCCCCCCCCCCCCCCCCCCCCCCCCCCCCCCCCCCCCCCCCCCCCCCCCCCCCCCCCCCCCCCCCCCCCCCCCCCCCCCCCCCCCCCCCCCCCCCCCCCCCCCCCCCCCCCCCCCCCCCCCCCCCCCCCCCCCCCCCCCCCCCCCCCCCCCCCCCCCCCCCCCCCCCCCCCCCCCCCCCCCCCCCCCCCCCCCCCCCCCCCCCCCCCCCCCCCCCCCCCCCCCCCCCCCCCCCCCCCCCCCCCCCCCCCCCCCCCCCCCCCCCCCCCCCCCCCCCCCCCCCCCCCCCCCCCCCCCCCCCCCCCCCCCCCCCCCCCCCCCCCCCCCCCCCCCCCCCCCCCCCCCCCCCCCCCCCCCCCCCCCCCCCCCCCCCCCCCCCCCCCCCCCCCCCCCCCCCCCCCCCCCCCCCCCCCCCCCCCCCCCCCCCCCCCCCCCCCCCCCCCCCCCCCCCCCCCCCCCCCCCCCCCCCCCCCCCCCCCCCCCCCCCCCCCCCCCCCCCCCCCCCCCCCCCCCCCCCCCCCCCCCCCCCCCCCCCCCCCCCCCCCCCCCCCCCCCCCCCCCCCCCCCCCCCCCCCCCCCCCCCCCCCCCCCCCCCCCCCCCCCCCCCCCCCCCCCCCCCCCCCCCCCCCCCCCCCCCCCCCCCCCCCCCCCCCCCCCCCCCCCCCCCCCCCCCCCCCCCCCCCCCCCCCCCCCCCCCCCCCCCCCCCCCCCCCCCCCCCCCCCCCCCCCCCCCCCCCCCCCCCCCCCCCCCCCCCCCCCCCCCCCCCCCCCCCCCCCCCCCCCCCCCCCCCCCCCCCCCCCCCCCCCCCCCCCCCCCCCCCCCCCCCCCCCCCCCCCCCCCCCCCCCCCCCCCCCCCCCCCCCCCCCCCCCCCCCCCCCCCCCCCCCCCCCCCCCCCCCCCCCCCCCCCCCCCCCCCCCCCCCCCCCCCCCCCCCCCCCCCCCCCCCCCCCCCCCCCCCCCCCCCAGGAAAGGGGACAAGGCAGTTTACCCAGGTTCAGGCCACCTTGCGGTGTAAAACCCTACTCCTGCTTCGTGGTGGATTGGCCTCGAGGGGCTGAGGATGAACTAGTATAGTGGGGGAACAACCTCAGGAGGAGCTGTGTTCTTGTGCTCGAGTGAGCTGGTGGGTGTGAGGATGGAATGGATCCGATCCCTCTCTACGGTGGTGGCTATGTCCTATTTATAGTGGTCTTGGTCCTCTTCTCAAATGAAGGCGGGAAGGGATCCCACAACGGCCAAATTCGAAGGGAGACAACTAGTATATCTTATCCTGACAAAAGTAGTCTTCGCCTGCAAACCCTCTGGCTGTGACGCTGTAGTGGGCTTGGCGATGACCTCCGTCCTCCCATCCTGGCGGTCTTGGTCTTGTTGCATGAGAATGGAAACCTTTTGCTGATTCCTCAGGACTCTGCGCCTACGCTTGCCTCTTTAGCACCAAAGAGGAAACTGCTGCACTGTGCCCGCTAGCGCCCGCCTGGCCTTGGTCGTCATGGCTCACGTCATCCGAACCTCGCGAGGTGAGGCTTGCATAGAAATCTCCGCTCCTCAGGAGCCAACCTAAGGAGGCCGCTCCTGCTGGAGGTCTTGGTGTCATCCACCTCGCGAGGCTTGGCCCCTCGCGACGGACTTGAGTTGTTGATGCTGAAGCTGGGCCGTACCAAGCCGTTGATGGAGCCACACTGTGGGCCGTAGGCAGGCAAGTCTGGGTACCCCCGTTCCCAGAAGCCGACAAGAATGCCCAACTCATAATGAGGCTCAGGACTTCTATTTCTTTAGAAACCATGAAGCAGGCGCTGGAGAACAAGGAAAAGGACTTGGCACTGGCCGAGAAGGAAGCAAAGACCAAGGCCAAACTTGCCAACGAGAAGCTGGCTTCAATCGACAAGTTGGAGGAGGAGATCAAGAACCTGAAGGCCGCCACCGAGTCCTTCGCCCCGGAGAAGGGCAAGCTGGACGAGAAGGTCACCCAACTGACTGACAAGAAGGATGCCCTGGAGAAGCATATCGAAGATGTCTGTGAAGAGTTTAGTGAGAAGCTCGTTGGTAAGTTTTTTCTTCGGCCGAGTGGAGTCTGTATATTGCCAAATCTTCCTTGATCGTCTCCTCACAGATCATCCTTTTTGCCGCAGAGCATTGCTATAACAAGGATCTGGAGCTACAGGGATCTGGACCCTTCTAGGTCGCTTCTTGCTGACAAGACCGCCCTTGCCATCCTTCGGCTTCAAGACCGCTTAGAGAACACACTGGGCTTCATCACTCGGGCGAAAGGTGCGGCGGGTCGGATTGACGAGGACTTGCAGCCGGGTGAAGAGACTCAGGAGGACCCAGAGTCAATGCTGACGCGGTTGAACAATGTTCCCGCTCGGGTGAAGGCCTGGAAGAAATCTGGCACCCGGAGTGGTGCTGATGTGGCCCTGTCACTCATTCGCATTCATTGCAAGAACATGGATGAAGAGAAGCTGAAGAACCTCCGAGTGATGAATAAGAAGAACCTCAAGTTTGAGGATTTTATGGAGACCTTCGCTGAAGCCGGCAGTCGCATCGCCGATGGGATTGATCTGGAGACCTTTGTCAACCCAGCCAGCCCTCCGCCTGAAGCTTGAAAAACACCTGATTGAATTTGCCCCGGAATGCCGGGTGGTTGATGTAATGAAATACTTTGCCGAGGGTTCGGGCTCGTTTTGCCTTGGAAACATTCAGACAGATCGAAACTTTTAATTTGAAACCCTTTGTGCTTCCTATTTGCTTTGTCTTTCATTTGACTTTGGGTGAAAGCTGATTCGCAGCTAAGCCCCCGAGTGTGGAGCGGATCCTCGCTCGGGTTGTTTTTTACTTAGGCGAAAGCTGGTTCGCAGCTAAGCCCCCGAGTGTGGAGCAGATCCTCACTCGGAGTGTGTTTTTAACTTAGGTGAAAGCTGATGCATGGCTAAGCCCCCGAGTGTACAACGGATCCTCACTCGGACTATATATTTAACTTAGGCGACAGCTGATTCGCGGCTAAGCCCCCGAGTGTGGAGCATATCCTCACTCAAACTATATTTTTAACTCAAGTGAAAGCTGATTCATAGCTAAGCCCCCGAGCATGGAGAAGATCCTCACTTGGACTGTATTTTTAACTTAGGTGAAAGCTGATTCGCAGCTAAGCCCCTGAGTGTGCAACAGATCCTCACTTGGTCTGTATTTTTAACTTAGGCGAAAGCTGATTCGTAGCTAAGCTCTCTCAACCTTACACCCATTGGAGGTGTGTTACTTTCCGAGTGCGATTAATCACCTGAGTGAGATGTGACCGAAGGTCGAACTAGACGATATATGGATGAAGTGAGACTTCTATTCATCTAAGTTCATTCGGACTAACTATTACAAGGGAGAAATCTTATTCTAAGTATACAACTTGTGAAGCAGATCTGCATTCCAAGCTCTGGGCTCTTCTATTCCTCTGGTGAAGTTGTATAGCCTGTATGCTCCATTGTGCAAGACCTTGGAGATGGCAAATGGTCCCTCCCATGGGGGTGCTAGCTTGTGGGGCTTTTGCTGATCCACTCAAAGGACCAGGTCTCCCTCTTGGAAGGCGCGTCCCCTAATGTGTCTATCGTGGTAGCAGCATAAGTCTTGTTGGTAGAATGTTGATCTTATGAGCGCTAACTCGCATTCTTCCTCCAAAAGATCTAATCCATCCTGCCTTGCTTCTTCAACTTTAGCTTCCGAATAAAGATCCACTCAGGGAGAATTGTGGAGTACATTACTCGGCAAGACCGCCTCTGACCCGTACACCATGAAGAATGGTGTGCGGTTCGTGGATCGATTCAGGGTCGTTCGCAGGCCCCAGAGGACTGATGGTAGCTTAGTTACCCATGTGCCTGCTGCATGAGTCAGATCACGCATGAGGCGAGGTTTGAATCCCTAAAGTATGAGCCAGTTTGCTCTCTCGTCTTGTCCATTCCACTGTGGGTGCGCCACGGAGATGTAGTCAACCCGAGTGCCTTGGGTGTAGCAGAACTCAGCCGAGCCGAAGTTAGACCCGTTGTCGGTGATGATGCTGTGTGGGACTCTGAACCTGAAGATGATGTCCATGATGAACTGAATCGCGTGGCCGAGTCCAGCTTCTTTATGGGCTTGGCCTCGATACACTTGGTGAACTTGTCTACTGCTACCAACAGGCGCCTGAAGCCACTCGCCGCAGTCCGGAGAGGGCCGATCATGTCGAGTCCCCAGACAGCAAACGGACAAGTGAGGGGGATAGTCTTCAGGGTGGACGCCGACTTGTGCGACTGGTTTGCATAGAACTGGCACCCAACGCATTGATCCACTATGTCTCGGGGGGCCTCGTTGGCTCGGGGCCAATATAATCCAGCTTTGAACACTTTGGCGACCAAGGTCCGAGAGGACGCATGATGCCCGCATGTTCCCGAGTGAATCTCTTGTAGTATTTGCTACCCTTCCTCTAGGAATATGCATCGCTGAGTGACTCCAGTTGTACTTTTTTGTATAGTTGATCTCCCATGACGGTAAAAGCCTTGGATTGGCGGACGATCTGGCGGGCTTCATCCTCGTCCTCTGGGAGCTCTTGCCGGAGCAAGTATGCTAGATATGGTTCGGTCCACTCGGGAGTGATGATCAATACCCCTTGAACCAGATCAATTACTGTGGGAATGTCTACTTTAGTCAGATTGGAAGGTTTGACTGGCTGTGGGGGCTCTTCCACAAAAGGATCTTCCTTGATAGTGGGCGAATGCAGGTGTTCGAGGAACACATTCCTGGGTACTGGCTTCCAAGTGGAGCTCATCTTGGCTAGGACGTCAGCCGCTTGATTCTTGAGACGCAGTACATGGTGAAGCTCCAGCCCTTCAAAGTGTTTCTCTAACTTTCTGACGGCATTGCAATAGTCGGTCATCGCTGGGCTGTGGATATCCCATTATTTCATGACTTGATTCACTACCAGATCCTAATCGCCATATACCAAGAATTCCCAGGGAAATTGCCATCCGCAGTCCGTACAAGAGAGGTTCATACTCAGCTTCGTTGTTGGAGGAGTCGAAGTTGATCTGAAGTACATAGCTGAGACGATCGCCTTTAGGAGACACCAATACTAGTCCAGTGCCGGAGCCATAGAGCATCTTGGATCCGTCAAAGAACATCATCCATTGTTCAGGAACACTCAGAACAGGCTGCTCTTGTTCAATCCATTCGGCCAAGAAATCTGCCAGGGCCTATGACTTGATGGCCTTCTTGGCTTCAAACCTGATATCCAACGGGAGGAGGTCAATGGCCCACTTGGCCAGTAGCATCTCTATTGTTCATGATCTTGGATAAAGGGGCATCACTTATCACTGTGATTGAGTGCTCTTCGAAATAATGCGCCACCTTCTTTGTAGTAAGGTAAATTCTGTAAACTAGCTTTTGATAATGCGGATACCTTTACTTGGAAGGTGTGAGGACTTCAGAGATGTAGTAGACTGGTCATTGGAGCTTGAAGGTTTTGCCTTGTTCTTCATGTTCCACAGTGAGGGCCGTGCTAATGACTTGGCTCATGGCCGCTATGTATAAGAGCAAAGTCTCCTTCCTGCTCGGAGCAGCTAGCACCGGCTGGGTGGAAAGCAGGGCTTTAAGTTCCTGGAATGCAGCCTGCACTTCGGGAGTCCACTCGAACTTGTCAGACTTCTTCATCAATCGGTAAAGCGGCATGGCTTTTTGACCGAGTCTGGAGATGAATCTACTTAGGGCCACTAGGCAGTCTGTGAGACGTTGCACGTCATGTAGACGTTCCGGTTGCTTCATTCGGATGATTGCCCCTATCTTCTCGGGATTGGCATCAATCCCTCGTTCGGAATCAAGGAAACCGAGTAGCTTGCCTGCAGGTACGCCGAACATACACTTGGTTGGGTTGAGCTTGATGCCAAAACCTCACAAATTTGCGAAGGTCTGAGCAAGGTCCGGCAGGAGGTCGGAAACTTTCCTGGACTTAACCACAATGTCAGCCATATACGCTTCCACATTCTGACTGATTTGCTTCCGTAAGCACTTCGGGTCATACGCTGGAATGTGGCCCCAACATTTTTCAACCCAAATGGCATCGTGATATAACAGAAACACCCGAATGGGGTGATGAACGCTGTTTTTATTTTATTAGGGCCGTACAGTCGGATCTGGTGGTACCCGGAGTACACATCCAAAAATGATAACCTCTCACATCCAGCAGTAAAATCTACTATCTGATCTATGCGAGGGAGTGGAGAATGATCTTTTGGGCATGCCCGATTGATGTGCCTAAAATCTACACACATTTGAAGAGTCTTATCTTTCTTTGGCACCATGACGACGTTGGCGAGCCACTCGGAGTGGTACACCTCTCGGATGAATTTAGCAGCTAAGAGCCGCGCTATCTCCTCGCCAATCGCCTTGTGCTTCTTGATTGAAGATCGTCGAAGATACTCTTTGACAGGCTTCATAGCCGAATCGACACGGAGTCTATGCTCGGCCAGTTCCCTGGGAACACTCGGCATGTCAGAAGGTTTCCATGCAAAGATGTCCTAGTTCTCACGGAGGAACTGGACGAGCGTGACTTCCTATTTGCTATCCACGGTGGTGGAGATGTTGGTCGGGGCAGCGTTCGGGTCCTCTGGGTGGATGTGCACCGGCTTCATTTCTCCTGCCAACTGGAAAGCGGATTCCACAATCAGCTTCTTCGACTTCAAAAGTCCACTCGGGTCTGCCGCCTTCTTGTATTTGTCTGGCTCGGCCATCGCCATTTGCTCATCAGCTATCTGGTAGCCTTTCTGGAGGCACTCTTTGGTCAACTTCCGATTGCTTGTGATGGTGATCATGCCTTTAGGCCCCGGCATCTTGAGTTTAAGGTACATGTAATATGGACGGGCTAGCAAACGCGCGTAGGCAAGCCTACGTAAGATGGCGTGGTAAGGGCTCTTGAAGTCTACCACTTCGAAAGCCGGTCGTTCCTTTCGGAAGTTCTTCTCTTTGCCGAATACGACATCAAGAGCAATCTGGCTGAGTGAATTGGCCTTCTTCCCGAGGATTATCCCGTGGAATTGCATATAGCTCTTGTTAAGCCGGGTGGTCGGGATGCCCATCGCCGCTAAGGTGTCAGCGTAGATGATGTTAAGCCTGCTGCCGCCGTCCATCATGACTTTGCGCAATCGGACTCCTCCCACGACTGGTTCTACTACCAAAGCCTGCCGCCTGGGGGTTGGTATGTGAGCCGGATGGTCCGACTGATCAAACGTTACTGGTGTCTTGGCCCAGTCGAGATATTTGGTGATAGTCGGAACTGCCATGTTGACCTCTCGGTTAATCACCTTGTGGAGGCTCTGGCTTTCGATGTCAGTGAAAATAATGATGAAGTTTTCCATGTTGGGGTACCAAGAAGTACCTCTGCCTCCGTCTTCTTCGTTGTCATCTCTTTCTCCAAAAGAATCCTGCCGCATCTCTTGCTTCAGGAGTCGACACTCTCGAGTGGTATGCTTGGGCAAGATCAAGTTACCCTCCTCATCCTTCTTTGTGTGGATGTGGCAAGGCTGGTCGAGGATGTCTCTTTTCATGGTGACTTGCTTTTTCCCTTTCCAATCCTTCTTCTGCTTTTGGAAATTCTTTTTGCCCTGGCTGGCCAGAGCCACAGCCTCGGCATTCCCTCCGGCATCTGCTTTCTGCTTGTGCTTCTTGCCTTTGTTCTCTGACTGATGCGCGTCGCCAGCTTGGCTCTTGCCGCTTCTCAGTCGGTCTTCCTCTTTTGCCATTAGCATACTGGTTGGCTATCTCCATAGCCCGACTGAGAGTCGGGGTCTTAGTTCGGCCGAACTTCTTGTTCAGCTCCCGGTACCTCACTCCGGCCTTGAAGGCGTAGATTGCCTGGTGCTCGGTGACATTCTCTACCGTGTTGTGCAGAGTGGTCCAGCTGGATGTACTCTCGGAGAGTTTCATTCTACTTTTGCACATAGTGCTGCAACTCAGTCAAACCTCCTGCTCTCTTGTATGTGCCTTCAAAGGTCTTGACGAACATTTTCGCCAGGTCATCCCAGCAAAAGATACTACTCGGCGGGAGCTGTGTCAGCCAAGCTCGAGCGGAGCCTTCAAGCATCAACGGCAAATGCTTCATGGCCACGTTGTCGTTGCCGCCGCCGATCTGGACTGCCACCCAGTAATCTTATAGCCAAATTTCGGGTTTGGATTTGCTGGTGAACTTGCTGATCCCTGTGGCCAACCTAAAGTTGTTGGGAATCTCAGCCACTTGTATATAATGGCTGAAGCACTCGGGACCTGATGCTACGGAACCACTCGGTACAACGTGCTCTTTGCCTTCCCGCAAGGCCCGGCCTCTGTCGACCAAGTTCTCAGCAAGAACGGATCTCGCGTTGAACAACGGGTCTCGAGCGTCCCTTAACAGATGAGTCGGACTTGGCCTGTAGTCACCACCATGCGCCCGCCTGTCGTCATAGGGCTGGCGCCCGAACGCAGTATCCCGGGGTGGAGGCATCAGTGCATGGTCGTCGTTACGCCAGGGCGACGTGACTCAATCGCATCTCCGATCTTCGGGACGATCTCTAGAGGAAGAAGTGGCTCGACGGTTGCCCAAGCCGGGTGTTCTATGAGCCGACTAGACGGTCTCCGCATGCGCGGATGCGCTATGGATCCGTTCACTGGACTGGGACACCGCCGCATTCTGCGATAGTGCTGTTTTGAGGAGCGCCCCCCCCCCCCCCCCCCCCCCCCCCCCCCCCCCCCCCCCCCCCCCCCCCCCCCCCCCCCCCCCCCCCCCCCCCCCCCCCCCCCCCCCCCCCCCCCCCCCCCCCCCCCCCCCCCCCCCCCCCCCCCCCCCCCCCCCCCCCCCCCCCCCCCCCCCCCCCCCCCCCCCCCCCCCCCCCCCCCCCCCCCCCCCCCCCCCCCCCCCCCCCCCCCCCCCCCCCCCCCCCCCCCCCCCCCCCCCCCCCCCCCCCCCCCCCCCCCCCCCCCCCCCCCCCCCCCCCCCCCCCCCCCCCCCCCCCCCCCCCCCCCCCCCCCCCCCCCCCCCCCCCCCCCCCCCCCCCCCCCCCCCCCCCCCCCCCCCCCCCCCCCCCCCCCCCCCCCCCCCCCCCCCCCCCCCCCCCCCCCCCCCCCCCCCCCCCCCCCCCCCCCCCCCCCCCCCCCCCCCCCCCCCCCCCCCCCCCCCCCCCCCCCCCCCCCCCCCCCCCCCCCCCCCCCCCCCCCCCCCCCCCCCCCCCCCCCCCCCCCCCCCCCCCCCCCCCCCCCCCCCCCCCCCCCCCCCCCCCCCCCCCCCCCCCCCCCCCCCCCCCCCCCCCCCAACCACTCGGTATGGAGCCGAGGGCTGTCGGAGAAGAACTCCATAGGAACAAGCTCGGAAGTCCATTACGCCCCGGGTGGGTAACGCTTCCACATCCACCAGGGCTTCGTGTAGCCACACTGAGTAATCGACGATGAAGGAGATCGTCCCGAAGAGGATTTCGCCACCGATTGACATGATGATGATGAAACCCACCTACACCATGAAATTTTGCTAGACGCCTAACCCCACGGTGGGCGCCAACTATCGGGGTTATGATACTGGTAGTGAGTACTTGGGGTACGAATAAGGGGCAGAGCCTAGCTACGGCGCTGTAGGTGTAACACACGGTGTTTAACAAGTTCAGGCCCCTCACTCGGTGGAGTTAAAATCCCTATGTCTCGTCCCCTGAGGCTTGCTTTGATTTGATGGATAGGATTACAAGGTTGAACGTGCCCGGCTATGGAGAAGGGTTCGGCTTATATAGAGTACGCTGCAGCCCTATGTCTCCCATGCCACCGAGGCAATTAATGCCATTGAATGAGGCAGTTACTAGTGTAATGAGCCTATACTACAACAGTTACAGGTAACGGTAGTTATAACTCTATTTAGTGGACGACTTAGGATCCCTCGACTGTTGCAGCTCCCACGACGCCTTCTTGCCGTGTACGTCTGAGTGGTTGATCGTCTGCCGAGTGACGTGTCGTTGTCTGAGTGCTGTAGAGCCGTTCGAGTGATCCTCCCTATGTATGCATCCGAATGTTGGCATGGTCCAGGGACCTACCTATGATGGTGATGGTCCGCATGTGGGTCCCAAATGATGGGCCCTTGACCCTACTTGTAATAGGTGACCACAACTGGCGGCGTGGCGGGACACTGGATCCTGTTGCGCGTCATCGCTCGGTGGTTGGAGGAGCTGGCGGAAGAAGGGATGATCCGCGTGAGGGATGGCGTCGTCCAGGTGCGAGGGAGGTCGAGCTGGCACCTCAGGAGGACGAGCATGTCCTGCTCGTCACCCACATCGAGCTGGGATTCTTGATGCCGCCCCACCCCTTTTTCCGGGCGTTCCTTGACTATTTCGGTGCTCAACTCCATCACCTCCCCCCCAATGCCATTATCTATCTTTCGGCCTTCATCTCTCTCTGTGAGAACTTCTTGGGTTGTCACCCCCACTAGGGCCTCTTCAAAAACATCTTCACATGCCGGTCAATGACCGTGAAGAAAGACTCATCGAGTGGAGAGAAAACCCATGTCACCCAGCTTTCCAGGTACGTGGGGGGAGGTCCTTCCCCAAAATGAGCATCCATGTACGTGGGGGGAGGTCCTTCCCCAAAATGAGCTTTTCCGACTCCATCAAGGGGTGACAGGGGAGTTGGTTCTACTGCAGGGACGTCCCCAGCGCCCACAATAAGTCAGGCCTCCCGTTGTATTCGTCTAAACGAGTGCGAGCTTCGCCGATCCTCACCGTGGCAAAGGAGGAGAAGGCTAGGCGTCGACATCTTGTCTAGTGCATTGATTGGAGTTGTGAACGCTGGGGTGAACGGTATGGACTTGCTGTACACTTTCTTCAGTCAGCGCATCCAACCACTTCAGGCCAGGGCCCATCCCATGTGGCTGTACGAGGGGGCGGGTGACTCCACTTGGGTGCATCCTGAAGATCTCACCATGGAGGTGGGTGCCAAGATCAAGGCCATCTCCTGCGCTCGAGACAACCCGTGGGGGACTCGGCTGGTGCCAGCCTTTCACAAGGATCTGCCGCCCATCGAGGTATTTGTTTTTGGTTCAGTCGGCTCGACTGCATGTTGTCTTTTGTACAGTCGATCCTCATGTTCACATGTGTTTGTTTCTCAGGACTTCTAGAACCCCCCCCCCCCCCCCCCCCCCCCCCCCCCCCCCCCCCCCCCCCCCCCCCCCCCCCCCCCCCCCCCCCCCCCCCCCCCCCCCCCCCCCCCCCCCCCCCCCCCCCCCCCCCCCCCCCCCCCCCCCCCCCCCCCCCCCCCCCCCCCCCCCCCCCCCCCCCCCCCCCCCCCCCCCCCCCCCCCCCCCCCCCCCCCCCCCCCCCCCCCCCCCCCCCCCCCCCCCCCCCCCCCCCCCCCCCCCCCCCCCCCCCCCCCCCCCCCCCCCCCCCCCCCCCCCCCCCCCCCCCCCCCCCCCCAATGATGAACGGCTCTCCTTGCCAGATGAACCGATTTTCACTTGCGAAGGTCGCCACCAAGACCGCGAGGCCGAGTCCTGTAGCTCAAGGTGGCTCGGCGTCTTCGACTGCGGTGGTGTTGGCTGCAGGATCTTCCCAAGCTCCTTCGAGTGGAATGGCGATGATTCCAGCGCAGAAGCCGACGTCCGCAACTCCGCTTGCCCTGACTACTTCCTTCCCCTTGTATCATGTCCCAGGGTACCAGGTGGGGGCGAGTAAGGAGGCACTGATCCAGGTGGGTTTGATGTGCAGCCGACTGAAGGAGGCCTATGACGCCAGCTCGACGTTGCAGACCAATGTCCGAGTAAGTACAATTGTGAGTATAATTTCTAGTCGAAGTTTCTTCTTTTCTTGTAGTAGGATTTCTGCCAGTGGGTTTGCACGGGGCACACCCACTGGGCGTACATGATCTAGTGGAGGCACGTTGAGTGCACCCACTGGGTGCAGTCCCCGAGGCTCCTGTCGACTGGAATCAGTCAGCAAGAGTCTTTGAAGTTTTGTTGAATTTCCTTGTGTTCACTCGGAGTCTAGCCGAAGCGTAGTCAAGTGGACATTATCGAGTGGGGGCACACTGAGTGCACCCACTGGGTATAGTCCCCAAGGCTGTCGTCGATCGCTGGCGATCGGTGGTAGTCTTTAGAACTGTCATTACACTACAAAAAAAATACACTTTCATGATGATACGTGTTTGTCACAGTAGGTCACGTTTTCTGTCATGCATGTACACCCATGACGATTTTATGACAGAATCAAGATAGTCATACCTGTGCTGTCATAGAAGTGTTCCATGTCATTACCAAAATTATCATCACGGATGTGTCTATTTCCATGATGATAAATCATGCGTCATAGAATTGCTTTCGTCAAGGGTAACCGACACGTGGCATCCACCGTAACGGGTCACCGTTAAGCTATCGGGTTCCAGTTTGGATCCGATAACCCATTAACAGCCCCGACCAATGGGGATTTTCTACGTGTAAAATTCTCATTCACCGGAGGATCCACGTGTCGGCTCAGCGTTTGGACAGATGTCATCCACTCATAGTACGGGAGGCGACTATGATACATCGGCACGTGGCAAGGCCCAACAGTGGCCCATTCCGGTAAAAAAAACCGGCACAGTAAAAATTAGCAGGCGGGCCCATATAAGGCCTACTTGTGTTAGGTCCATTTAAGCCCACGACCCATATGAGATGTGCCAATTCGGCCCGTCAAGGGCCCGTTAACAATTTGACACCATTGCAGCCCATTGTCAGTTCGAGCCCGCTATGAGCCCACTATATATTTGGGCTCAATATCAGCCCGATGTGGTTTCGGCCTGTTAACGACCCATTCAAGGGATGGGCCAATTTTCAGGATGTACGTCTTTTGGCCTTTTAGCGACCCATTTAAGTGTTGGGCCAATTTCCGGCCATGTGTGTCTTTCAGCCTGTTAACTACCTATAAATGAGTTGGGCCATTTACAGTAGGACCTGTGTTTTGGCCTTTAAGGGCCCATGCTCTTCATGGTCCAATGCCAGCCCGGTTTCTCTTTCGGCCCGCTAAAGGCCCAGAACACAGTTGGGTCATATACAGTAGGACCTGACTTTCGGCTACTTAGCGGCCCATGCTCTTCGTGGTCCAGTACGAGCCCGCTGTCTCTTTCGGCCTGCTAAAGGCCCATAGTATAGTTGGGCCATATGTAGCACGACCTTAGTATCGGCCTGTTAACGGGCCGTGAAATCAAATGGGCTCACCTGTTGCCCGCTTCGATGTTGGCCTGTTAACGACCCGGGAGGTAACTAGGCCGAGCATTAACTTTTGGCCTGGTAACAGCCCATTAACTTAATGGGCCCACTAAAGTTCGAACATGTCTGTAGGCCCAATTAGATAATTTGAGCCCATTACGATGAGCAATTATGCACATGACCAAAACCAATCAATCAAAGGCCTATGAGAACTCTGGCCCCTGCCAACCCATTAGGGAAGCCCATTAAGGGTAGTGGGCTGCTTCCGAAATATGGGGCCCATGACTGTTCGTGCTAACTAATAATTTCACTGCTTTTTTTAGCTTCCTAGCGACTAGTTAGCTGGAATGTGAGGCGTGCTAAGCAAAGGTACGACATATAGGGAAAAATGTTGCACGCCCAGCATATAATACAAGAAATTACATCCACTGGGCAATCAAAGATTGATGCCAGTGCAAATAATTGAATAGAACTTAATGATCTACAACGTCACAATCTGCAACCTCAGCGGGGATGATGCCCATAAGCATGTGTGTCCGATTTCGGGTTTCGGCAAAACCCTTAAGGTTCGAACACTGGGGTGCACACGAAGATCTCTCTCTTCCCTAGCTCACCCACTCACCACGATCTCAGGGCTCGGCACGTCGAACTCGAAGAACAAGGGACACAGGGTTTATACTGGTTCGGGCCACTGATGTGGTGTAATACCCTACTCTAGTGTGGTGTGGTGGATTGCCTCTTGGGCTGAGGATGAACAAGTACAAGGGAAGAACGGCCTCCTGAGGAGAGGTGCTCTCGTGCTTCAGTGAGCTTGTGTGGATGAGGATGATCTGAATCTGGATCCGTCCCCCTACTGTGGTGGCTAGTCCTATTTATAGAGGCCCTGGTCCTCTTCCCAAATGTAGGCGGGAAGGGATCCAACAACGGCCAAATTTGAAGGGAGACAACCAGTACAAGTTATCCTGACTAAAGGTGGTCTTTGCCTGCCAAAGGCTCTGGTGGTGACACCGTCCTGGGCTCCATGGTGACCTCCATCCTGTCGTCCTGCTGGTCTTGGTCTTGTTGCAATGATATGGAAACCTTTGCCTGATGCCTCGGGACTCCTCGCCTGCGCCTGCCTCTTTAGCACCAAAGAGGAAACGAGTACACTACACGCGCTGGCGCCCGTCTGGCCTTGGTCGTCATGGCTTGCGTCACGGGAACCTCGGGAGGTGCCCCTTGCCTTGATCTCTCCGCCCCTTGCGAGCCAGCCCGGTGAGGCCGCCCCCGAGGAGGTCTTGAGTCATCCGCCTCGCGAGGGTCTTGAGCGTTTGCTGATGAAGATGGGCCGTACAGGGCCACTGGTGGAGCCACGCCGTGGGCCACAGGCTGGCAAGTCTAGGGACCCCCGTTTCCAGGACCACAGTAGCCCCCAGGCCCAAGGCGCGCTCGGACTTGGCTTCGAGGCAAAGCCAAGGGGCAAGTGCGGAGCACCGCGGGCCCCAATAGCCTGCGGCCTCGGTTGACGCATGGCGATTGACGGGACGTGGGCCGCCCTGCTTCCCCATGCAGCCTTGATATCCGCCTGGCTAGGCGGCCACCGTGACCTACACAGTTATTCCCTCATTGCTGGCGACGCACTCCCCCAACTCTTCCGCCTTCCCGAAACAATGACCTCCTCTCCCAATCCGACCTGAGCTCGGCCCTCCCCGTCGCCATGGCGCCGAGCCAGACGGAGAAGGGGATGAAGAAGTCCCAGTCTTCAGCTGAACCACCTCCGGCCATTGGACCTGCCGTTGGTCGGTCGTTGGTGCTCAACCAGGAAGCCATGGACAAGGTCCGCCCAGTGCTCGCCGCCGGCTTCAACGAATGGGG
>JAAAWM010011273.1:0-70345 GCA_036873465.1 Thinopyrum obtusiflorum | reverse complement strand
CGCACTGGCCGAAGGTGACAGGGAGGCGGATCTGCCCTATCGGGGTGGTGGAGCCGTCGGTCACTCCTGAGAAGGGCTTGGTGGGCTGCAGCTAATCATAGGGCACTTGGAGGCGATCAAACGTTTTGATGAAAAGGACATTGAGCCCGCATCGCCATCAATGAGGGGAGAGCAGAGCATCAGGAGGGTGCCAGCGGTTGCCGCGCACTTGAGCTGGTCTGATGAGCTGAAGGTGATGATGCACTTGGGCCACCTGAGCGGGCGTGTGGCCTCGAGCCTGGGGAGAGCCGCGTTCACCTGACGGGCGAACTGCTTGAAGATGCGCTGGGAGGCTGGGGCCTGAGCACCGCCGAGGATGCAAGCGACGGCGCGAGGCTCCTGGAAGCCCCCAGCCCCCTCATCTTGGTGGTGGTCGTCGTTCCTTCTTGGTGGCGGTGGCAGCGGAGGGAGGCCAGCGTTGCCCTGAGGATGGTCCTCACGAGGCTGATCTCTCCAGGAGCCCTCGCGAGGCTGGCCCTGCCAGCGGTCCTCACGAGGCTGGTCACGCCACTCCTGGCGAGGCCCGCGGTCGTCCCAACGTCCTACGCTTCGGCCTTCTCCACAGCCGTAGCCTCGATCGTTGCGCTCAGGACGTCGATCGAGGTGCCCGTCACGGATGGCCCTGAGCTCGTGGCTATCGTTGGTGTTGTAGCTGTGTACGTTGTGGAAGACGCAGAACGGACAGCTGCCCTTGGATGACTTTGGGTGGTCGCAGCCGCGCTTCATCTCTGGTTCAGCCGCAAGCACAGCCGCCCCCTTGCGTTTCACATCCTTGGCCTTGGCCTTCTTGTCTTCTGGGTCGGCACTGGGAGCTCGAGGAGGGAGAGGCGTCCCTCCTCAGCTCTCGCGCACTTGGTCGCTATGTTGAACATCTCCAGAGCCGTGCACAGGTCTTCGTGTATGGCGAGCTCCTCCTTCATCTTGACATCGCGGACGCCCTCAGAGAATGCTGAGATGATGGCCTCGTCCGACACCTTGGGGATCTTGAGACGGACACTGTTGAAGCGCTGGATGTACTTCTGCAGGGTTTCCCCTGGCTGCTGCTTGATGCGTCGCAGGTCACCCGTGGCAGGCGAGCGGTCGCGGGTGCCCTGGAAGTTGGCGATGAAACGCTCATGCATCTCGCCCCAGGAGGAGATCGATCCTGCGGGCAGGTTCAGGAGCCATGAGCACGCACCATCCTTGAGAGCCATGGGGAACCAGTTCTCCATGACCTTCTCATCGCCGTTGGCCACCTCGATGCTCAGCTCGTAGAGTTGTAGGAACTCAGTAGGGTCGGGGTGCCGTCGTAGCGTGGAGGCAAGTCGGGCTTGAACTTCCTCGGCCAGACGACGTTGCGTAGCTCGGGAGTGAAGGCTCGGCAGCCCGCGGTGGTTACGGGAGCCCGACGTGGAGGTGGAGCTTGATCTTGGCGCTCACGCGCCACCACCACAGGCGGCGCGCGGTCTTGGCGTGGGGGTGCTGGGAGTGCAGGAGCATCTTCTTGCGGCCGCTAGACCTCCTGGCAGCTTGCTTCTTCGCGTGCGAGCGCCCTGCGCGGTGGGTCATGCCGTGGGGCTGCACGCCTTGGTGCGAGGGCGACGTCTTGACGGGGAGGTGGTGGAGGCGCTCCGTGGGCTACGTCGCCCGTGGCAGGTGGCGGGCGAGGCAGCGAGAGAGACGGTGCAGGTGAGCCCCCTGCGGCGCTGACAAGCTCGGCAATGCGCTCGAGCCAATCCTCGTAGAAGTCGTCGACGGGGCGGTAGTGCAAGAGCTCGCGTGCCATGAGCAACGCAGCTTGCACGTCCGTCGGCCCGCGACAAGCGTGAGATGACGAACCAGCCGGAGTCAGCGACGGAGTGGCCGTGCGCCCATCACGCCGCACGGAGGGGTGCAGCGATGAAGCTTGCTACTCGTGCCCCACCGGGCCGGTGGTGGCATTAGCAGCAGGCGATGGATAACGGTGGGAAGGCCCGCCGACGGGCGCCATCTGGGCGACGCGAGCGGCGAGGGCGGCCCGACGCTCAGCACGGGCTCGACGGGCGTCAGCCATGGAAGCGGTGGAGCAGCGGCGGGTCGATCGACGGGAGAAAGGCTCTGACACACCCCTACCTGGCGCGCCAAATGTCAGATTCGGGGTTCCGCAGACCCTTGAGAGGTTCGAACTCTGGGGTGCGTGTGAAGAACTCTCCCTCCCCAGTCTGCCTGCTCAACGATCCCACGACCTAGCTCGACGAACCCAAGGGACAAGAGGCACATCAGGTTATCCTAGTTTGGGCCACCTTGCGGTGTAATACCCTACTCTAGCTTTGTGGTGGATTGCCTCGGAGGGCTGAGGATGAACTAGTACAGTGATGGAACGACCTCAGGAGGTGAGGTGTTCTTGAGCTCGATGAGCTGGTGAGGTGGTGAGGGCGGAATGGATCTCTTCCCCCTATGGTGGTGGCTAAGTCCTATTTATAGTGGCCTTGGTCCTCTTCCCAAATGTAGGCGGGAAGGGATCCCACAATGACCAAATTCGAAGGGAGACAACTAGTACAAGTTATCCTGACAAAAGTAGTCTTCACCTGCAAAAGTCTCTGGCGGTGACGCTGCAGTGGGCTCCGCGATGACCTCCGTCCTGCCGTCCTGGCGGTCCTGGTCTTGTTGCACCGATATGGAAACCTTTGCTTGATTCCTCGGGACTCCGCGCCTGCGCTTGCCTCCTTGGCACCAAAGAGGAAACTGGTACACTGCGCCCGCTGGTGCCCGCCTGGTCTTGGTCGTCATGGCTCACGTCAGGTGAACCTCGCGAGGTGCGGCTTGCATTGATATCTCCGCTCCACGGGAGCCAGCCTGGGGAGGCGGCCCCTTGTGGAGGTCTTGGTGTCGTCCGCCTCGCGAGGCTTGGCCCCTCGCGAGGGTCTTGAGTCGTTGTTGCTGAAGCTGGGCCGTACCAGGCCGTCGATGGAGCCACGCCGTGGGCCGCAAGCAGGCAAGTCTGGGCACCCCTGGTCCCTGGACGCCGACACTTGCAGATTGTACCCCTACCCAGTTCGACAGACAACCAGCTACACCTCTTCTAACCCCAACCCCAGCAAATAGTAACCCAGTTCCAGTTGACACAGCACCATCTCCACCACAGAGCACCCAAACACGAGCAGTTAGTAAGGCAACTGCAGTGCCCAAAGCATGAGGACCACCACTCCGAACCCCAAGTCAACGCTTAAAGCAGAAGAAGAATTGTTCTCAGGTCAGGTTCCGTAGCTATGGTTCATACTCCTTTGCTCTTGCATTACTATATTTACTTATACCAACTAATTTCAAATTTGAAGGATGCAATTGAAACTCCAATGACGCAACAGGTACGTTTTAAACCTATTTCTTTAACTGGTTTGCTGTTGTAACTTGCTCTATGTTGATTTCAGTTTCAATTGAATAAACAGTTATGTTCTCATGTCATGCTGTGTGGTTTCCCGCACTTATATTCTGTCTATGCTGCTTTGTCTTAAACAGATATGATTTGAACTGTCTCTATCTTGATTTGACAACATACACTAGAATGATATAGACCATACAGTGACCATAGTACATAGATATATGTTTGTTTCATGCTGTTATCCTATCCACCTTACTGCTGAACTGGTTTACCAAAATGAGTTTCATATACAACATGGTAAACCTGTGATGTGGCTGCTTGTTTCTGTTTTAGAATGCAGACAAAATATTGGAGAAGAGTACCCCGTTATGCAGTGGTAAAGGAAGTAATGCAGATAAGGTTCAAGATAGTGAGACATCCCTGTTGGTCTCCAAGAAAGCTGATAAAAACTATCTTGAAGACAGTGAGACAACCCCAAAGTCCTGTCTTGATGTAGTGTTCGAGTTACCGGCCACTACTGCTGGCACAAGCTCTTCGAACTCTCTGCCTGAATCAGTTCGGCTTCTTGAGTCTCAACTTCAAGTTGAAAGACATCGATCAGATGTGCTGCGACAGGAAGCCGAAGGACTGAGGAAGTCCCTGCAGAATTCAGATGCATACTTTCTGGTGCAACAGCAAGCGCTGGAGGATTTAAGCGCCAGACAAGAGAAAGTTAATAAGCTTGCTAAGCATCTTGCCAGCAGGTTGGGTACCCAGGATATTATTTCTTGAGCTCTTCTGAAGTGGTTTCAGTTCTGGACTTGTTTTGTTGCGGCGTTTATTTGCACTGGTCGCCAACTTTGACAACCAGTGTATGTGATATGCTGCTTTGTTCCCTATATTTGCACTGGTGGCGAACTTTGATGCCCAGTGGATGTAATATGTGTAATAGCCGTAATAGCCTAGCATTAGTTGCTTGCTTATTTATTTCCTTATTGTCTTGTTTAGTTGTTTGCTTGTAGTCACTGCAGTTCTTTTTTCGCGTTTTTCTAGTGGCCACAATAACCATGGGCAACATATGGACTGTTGTAACCATGGTCCTGCTACCTGCTGTAGTGACCATGGGCCTCCTACGGGCCCTAGAATCCATGGGCCTTCGTCGGGCCGTATAATCAATGGGCCTTCTACGGGCTGCACGATCGATTGGCCAAACATGGGTCGTACTATAACGATTCGCAAAATGGGTCGTAAACGGGCTAGAGTGGAAATCGTGTATTTATGGCCGGACCATAATGTGCCGTTAATCGGCCAAAATGTATAACGGGCTTAATTCTATCGACAGGCATCACGGGTCGTTAATGGGCTGTATTTGATGACGCTATGGAAACAGCCCAACGGGTTAACGGGCCGACTGTAACCACGGGCTGAATTTGGCCCACAAGCGGAATAGGCCAGTAACGGACCGTAAGTAACCGAATGCTGGAAATGAGCCCAAGAATAAATGGGCCCTTAGAAGGCCGAAAGGTAACACGGGCTGGAAATGGCCCAACGGAATAATGGGCCGTTAATGGGTGTAAAGCGATACACTGTTCATTGTAGGCCAGTTTCACCACGGGCCTTTAATGGGCCCAGAGTTACGAAGGGCCTCGTGTGGGCCGAAAGATGTCACGGGCCATACATGGGCCGGAAGTTACAACGAGCTGGAATCATATTGGACGGCCCAGATGATGCTACTGGGCCCATTTCGGATAGGCCATAACGGGTCGTGAGTTAGCGGGCTGTAAATGGGCTATATGCGAACAAGCTGTTAACAGGCTTTCCGTGGGCCGGCCCGCTACCTTTTGAGCAAGTCAAACGGGCCGGCCTTTTCACCTGAATGGGCCTTTGTTGGGCCGAGCCACGTGTCGACTTATCATAGGCGCGTCCCGTCCATTGGCTGGATGACATCTGTCCCAAGGCTGAGCTGACACGTGGATCCTCCGGTGTATCAGAATTTTACACGTGGAAAATCCCCATTGGTCAGGGCTGTTAACGGGTTATTGGATCCAAACCGAAACCCGATAGCTTAACGGCGACCCGTTACGGTGGATGCCACATGTCGGTCACCCTTGACGAAAACACTTCTATGACGCGCTATTTATCGTCATGGAAGTGGACACTTCCGTGATGATAATTTTGGTATTGTCATGGAACACTTCTACGACAGCACAGGTATGACTATCTTGATTCTGTCATAAAATCGTCATGAATGTACATGCATGACTGAAAATGTGACCTACTGTGACAAACACGTATCATCACGGAAGTGTATTTTTTTGTAGTGATATGACATGGCAATATCATAAGACTAGCCACAGTGGATAGTAACATACACTTGTAACATACACATATCCCTAGACCTTCATAAGTGGGTAGTAACATAAGTGTGGTTCATGCAAAGCTTTATTTATTAGGTTATAGACAAATATGGCATTGGGACATGTGATGTTACGGTAACTAGCTAAGTTACTCTACTCAAACTACCTCTCTCTCCTCATTAACTCATTGCCACATAAGCAAATTTGTTGAGCTGGACTCGATGTTACTGCTGAAGTTACTCCCGCTGTGGCTAGTCTAATGCACCTGGACGGAGGAACTAGTCTGCATAGTGCATAGAAGTTTTGTCTGAAGTCAAAGTGCCTCTACTTTGACCAAACTTATAGAAAAATGTATCAACATTCACAATGTCAAATCAATATTTTTATATTCATTATGAAATGTTGTTTCATAAAATATATTTTTGGTATTGTAGATATTGATATTTTTAGTATAAATTTGGTCAAACTTTGCAAACTTTGACTTGACACAAATCTTACGCGGAGTAAAAAGGACCAGAGGGATTAGTATCATGCATGTGGAGTAGGCAAAAAAATGCTCATTTATAGCCGTCCGAAGTCTCAAAGGGCACGACCGCACGAGGGAGGCGAAGGTCGTGGGAGGCGCGACGGTTGACAGAATTAAGTGAAAGTTACATGCACGCGCCGGCATGGCGTGCGAACACACAGAAGCTATACCGTCAGGACTACGATGTGGGTCTAGTAGACATGACATCTAGTGGATCCCGCATAGTACTCGAGAACTCTTTGGGGGCATGCAGTTGTTTATCCACCGGTCAAGCCACCACCCCACACCGTTCGCACGCCCTACTCGTCCCCGTCTTCTACCTTACAACAGTTCGCTCCCAGTCATCCCGTTCTTTCACATTACACCAGTTCCACTTCTCCTAACCCGCCTCCAAAATGGGGGGGGGGGGGGGGGGGGGGGGGGGGGGGGGGGGGGGGGGGGGGGGGGGGGGGGGGGGGGGGGGGGGGGGGGGGGGGGGGGGGGGGGGGGGGGGGGGGGGGGGGGGGGGGGGGGGGGGGGGGGGGGGGGGGGGGGGGGGGGGGGGGGGGGGGGGGGGGGGGGGGGGGGGGGGGGGGGGGGGGGGGGGGGGGGGGGGGGGGGGGGGGGGGGGGGGGGGGGGGGGGGGGGGGGGGGGGGGGGGGGGGGGGGGGGGGGGGGGGGGGGGGGGGGGGGGGGGGGGGGGGGGGGGGGGGGGGGGGGGGGGGGGGGGGGGGGGGGGGGGGGGGGGGGGGGGGGGGGGGGGGGGGGGGGGGGGGGGGGGGGGGGGGGGGGGGGGGGGGGGGGGGGGGGGGGGGGGGGGGGGGGGGGGGGGGGGGGGGGGGGGGGGGGGGGGGGGGGGGGGGGGGGGGGGGGGGGGGGGGGGGGGGGGGGGGGGGGGGGGGGGGGGGGGGGGGGGGGGGGGGGGGGGGGGGGGGGGGGGGGGGGGGGGGGGGGGGGGGGGGGGGGGGGGGGGGGGGGGGGGGGGGGGGGGGGGGGGGGGGGGGGGGGGGGGGGGGGGGGGGGGGGGGGGGGGGGGGGGGGGGGGGGGGGGGGGGGGGGGGGGGGGGGGGGGGGGGGGGGGGGGGGGGGGGGGGGGGGGGGGGGGGGGGGGGGGGGGGGGGGGGGGGGGGGGGGGGGGGGGGGGGGGGGGGGGGGGGGGGGGGGGGGGGGGGGGGGGGGGGGGGGGGGGGGGGGGGGGGGGGGGGGGGGGGGGGGGGGGGGGGGGGGGGGGGGGGGGGGGGGGGGGGGGGGGGGGGGGGGGGGGGGGGGGGGGGGGGGGGGGGGGGGGGGGGGGGGGGGGGGGGGGGGGGGGGGGGGGGGGGGGGGGGGGGGGGGGGGGGGGGGGGGGGGGGGGGGGGGGGGGGGGGGGGGGGGGGGGGGGGGGGGGGGGGGGGGGGGGGGGGGGGGGGGGGGGGGGGGGGGGGGGGGGGGGGGGGGGGGGGGGGGGGGGGGGGGGGGGGGGGGGGGGGGGGGGGGGGGGGGGGGGGGGGGGGGGGGGGGGGGGGGGGGGGGGGGGGGGGGGGGGGGGGGGGGGGGGGGGGGGGGGGGGGGGGGGGGGGGGGGGGGGGGGGGGGGGGGGGGGGGGGGGGGGGGGGGGGGGGGGGGGGGGGGGGGGGGGGGGGGGGGGGGGGGGGGGGGGGGGGGGGGGGGGGGGGGGGGGGGGGGGGGGGGGGGGGGGGGGGGGGGGGGGGGGGGGGGGGGGGGGGGGGGGGGGGGGGGGGGGGGGGGGGGGGGGGGGGGGGGGGGGGGGGGGGGGGGGGGGGGGGGGGGGGGGGGGGGGGGGGGGGGGGGGGGGGGGGGGGGGGGGGGGGGGGGGGGGGGGGGGGGGGGGGGGGGGGGGGGGGGGGGGGGGGGGGGGGGGGGGGGGGGGGGGGGGGGGGGGGGGGGGGGGGGGGGGGGGGGGGGGGGGGGGGGGGGGGGGGGGGGGGGGGGGGGGGGGGGGGGGGGGGGGGGGGGGGGGGGGGGGGGGGGGGGGGGGGGGGGGGGGGGGGGGGGGGGGGGGGGGGGGGGGGGGGGGGGGGGGGGGGGGGGGGGGGGGGGGGGGGGGGGGGGGGGGGGGGGGGGGGGGGGGGGGGGGGGGGGGGGGGGGGGGGGGGGGGGGGGGGGGGGGGGGGGGGGGGGGGGGGGGGGGGGGGGGGGGGGGGGGGGGGGGGGGGGGGGGGGGGGGGGGGGGGGGGGGGGGGGGGGGGGGGGGGGGGGGGGGGGGGGGGGGGGGGGGGGGGGGGGGGGGGGGGGGGGGGGGGGGGGGGGGGGGGGGGGGGGGGGGGGGGGGGGGGGGGGGGGGGGGGGGGGGGGGGGGGGGGGGGGGGGGGGGGGGGGGGGGGGGGGGGGGGGGGGGGGGGGGGGGGGGGGGGGGGGGGGGGGGGGGGGGGGGGGGGGGGGGGGGGGGGGGGGGGGGGGGGGGGGGGGGGGGGGGGGGGGGGGGGGGGGGGGGGGGGGGGGGGGGGGGGGGGGGGGGGGGGGGGGGGGGGGGGGGGGGGGGGGGGGGGGGGGGGGGGGGGGGGGGGGGGGGGGGGGGGGGGGGGGGGGGGGGGGGGGGGGGGGGGGGGGGGGGGGGGGGGGGGGGGGGGGGGGGGGGGGGGGGGGGGGGGGGGGGGGGGGGGGGGGGGGGGGGGGGGGGGGGGGGGGGGGGGGGGGGGGGGGGGGGGGGGGGGGGGGGGGGGGGGGGGGGGGGGGGGGGGGGGGGGGGGGGGGGGGGGGGGGGGGGGGGGGGGGGGGGGGGGGGGGGGGGGGGGGGGGGGGGGGGGGGGGGGGGGGGGGGGGGGGGGGGGGGGGGGGGGGGGGGGGGGGGGGGGGGGGGGGGGGGGGGGGGGGGGGGGGGGGGGGGGGGGGGGGGGGGGGGGGGGGGGGGGGGGGGGGGGGGGGGGGGGGGGGACAATCTCTTCATGAAAACCCTATTTGGCATGCATGTACCTCTCTGTCACATACACACCATGTACCACGCACACACATATTTATCTCTCGCTATGTCTCTTTGCATAGCAAACACACTCCCCATAGTCCTATCTTTGTATCCCGCACACGATGTCTCTATTGCTTAAACATTGACGCACACGATGTATCTGTCTCGCACCGTTAGCCTCTTTCGCATGCTCGCTATGCACACACATTCTCTCCATATGTTTGATTTCTCTCAATATTTTTCACACACACCCGGGGGGGGGGGGGGGGGGGGGGCCCCCCCCCCCCACACACACCACACTATCCATTCCCATCCAAGGTTATATAGCGACCCCTGTCATTTGTGCTTATCTGCACCCCCACATGCACACCACCTTGATCTTCAAGGAGGGCATCGGGAAGAACGAAGATGATGACCAGACCGCACTAGAGACCGCGGGGCCATTTGGAAGCATGACGACGTGGCGACGGCTGAGTAACTCCTCCCTCCCCCTTCTCTCTCTCCCTGTCCATCCCTCCCGCACAAAATTATCAATCCCTTAACCCACAAGATTCTCCTCTATTCCATGTTCTTTTGAGCTCTCTCATCAAACCTTTTGTCTCTTCTCCTTCCACATGTACAAAATCTTGATGCACACACATCTCACTCCTTATATATTACATGTCTCTATCTTACTCACAGACCTAACTTCTTCCTTTGTATACATCCCTCTCTTGCACACTTCCTCTCTCTCTCTCTCTCTCTCAGTTTCTCTCCTACTCTCTCGCCCACATATATACAATCTTTCCCATCCTCTGTCTCTTTCTTCCACTGGGTGTATATCCTATGTGTTGAGCGCACGCATGTCTCTCCCGCGATTGCTCCATCTCCACAAACTCTCTACGTTTCATTCACACATTGGGATGTGTTCTGAAAATTGCTTTAGACCGGATCATGTAGAGTTATGGTTGGTTTTGTTGCATCCAACAAATTAATAACTATGAAATGCATTTAGATTTTCATTTGAGTTGGATTTTGTGAGTTTGAGCATATTGTGAAGTACTATAGACCTGGTATTCATCTTGGAATTCAACAACGATTCTAAATATTGAATTGTACAAACCATTACATTCGAAGTCAATAGCTTAACATATTTATTTCATAATTACAACAAATAATTAATGGCACGACAAACTAAGAAAACAGATGTGTACTCCCTCCGTTTTTATTTAAGTCCGCGTATTAACATTGGTCAAAGTCAAGTTTTGTAAACTCTGACAAAGTTTATAAACAAAAATATTAACATATACAATAACAAATCAATACAATTAGATTCATTATTGAATGTACTTTCACATCATACAGATTTGTTATGGTAAATGTTTATAATTTTTCTATAAACTTGGTCAAACTTTAGGAAGTATGACTTCAGTCAAACCTAATATGCAGAGTAAATAAAATCGGAGCGAGTACTAGTAGTACTCCTAGCTGCTCAGCCCAATCACCCAACACGCCAGACGGGGAGTAGGGAGTAGTACAGTGTTACAAATTTTCAGGTCGGCGGCAAAATCTCCCGCTTCCATCGAGATCTCCCGTGACTCAGATTCGACCAATGCAGAGTTACCATCATACCCTTGGTCGAACCGGCCGACAGATGCTAGTTGGTCGGGAGCTGTTTTGGTAACTTCACATTCACCCCACCCATCCAACCCCACCCCGGCACCAGAGTACTCCTCATTACTCCCCATTTTCTATCCCCACCGCAAAATAGACTTCTCCACGACACTGCAGCACCTTCATGCCCCTCCCCTTCTTCATTGGCGCACTCGTCCACCACAGCGCATCTGCCTCATTGACCATGTCGTATGCCGCACTGGAGCCGGTCCACCGTCGCCGTCGTACATGGAGCCGCTTCCCCGGCGCTGTCGTCCACGGTCTCGGATCTGCTTCCCAGAAGCCGATGCCACCCGTTGCCAACCATGATGCACAGACGCCGCCGCGACCTTCGTACTCCTCCTCGATTGGCAATGTGTATATTGATTCTCTAAGCAGTACATGTGCAGTTCCGATTATGTTCATACCTACCCTTCAAATTTCCTGGCTGCTATTGTTTCGGTAAAAGTAATTGGTTATAGCTTGCATTGTCCAACAGAATATCATCTTGTAATTGTGCGTCGCTCCTGTATTGCGCTGTGCTTGGGTAGGTTCTTCATCTGTAACCAGTAGTGTCGCAAATGATGGGAAGTTTTTTAGAATAGCAGGGAGGTGACCCCCCTGTTCTATTCACTCAAAATGAAACCACAATGTAGTTCTAGGAAAGTTGAAGAGCCACATAGTAGGATATTAAAAATCACTCGTGCTAACATGGCAGATGAGTGCTTTAATGTTGCCCACAAGATGCGTGAGTATTACTATATTTTTCTTGCCATGTTGAGATTTTAAAACTATGAATGCGAACATGCAGAGGAGCAATGAAGACCAAATACGGGATGTTGGGGACATCTTCAAGGAACGTCGCAAGTTAAAGAGGAGCTGCACCGAACCTATAAAACGAGCTTTGGTAAGTAAAAACCTTTCAATTACTTTGACATTGAGAACCTGACTAGCAGTGGTGGATGTTTTGTGTGTCCTTGATGGTTTCGTTAATGAAATTGGAGGGAGCCCCTCTTTTGACCATTTTTTTTACTTTGACATGGTATGTGTCTGGCAGCAGTAGTGAACACAGGACCAGACCAGGCCCTGGGCAAGCCCCAAGCAGAAAGCAGCGTTAAACCACGTTGTCTGCTTGGCTAGGGTTCTTGCCATGCAATCCAGCAGTGTGGCAGATTATTAAACAATAATAGGCGAGACAAACAATTACCTGTACACTTGATTAGGCTCTCAATCATTTGTAGATCTCAATTTACTCAGTGGACCCACCATGCCGTAGGATGAATCTTTTGTAATTTAGTGTTGAAGCTAGTCAGTCAAACACGCCTACAGACGCCCTGGAGATCATCTGGTTGTTGGTTGTTTTGCTGCAGCAACCCTTGGCTTAGTGCACCCCTCTGCTGGTTTTTCTATTTCTCTTAGCCTTGTATTCTTTGATGTATATGTCATAGTTTCTATAAGCTGGCTCTGTTTGATATGTAATAAGCATAGTCTTAATCGTCCTAATGCTTTCCTTTTTAGCTTGATATAGGAAATGGGTGTTCTCACCTTGCAGTCTGTTTTTATATTACTCCTTTTGAATTCACTTCTCCTAGTCCTGTTTATCGGGCTTCTACTTAATGGATCTGGGGAGCTCGAACTATTGATCTAAAAAAGAAGTAACTTCTTCAGGTCAGGAAGCAGTTCCTGCGAGGAGGGAAGTATGGTCAACCTCGAGATCATGTTTCCAAAATGAGGCTGGATTACACACAAGGTGCCATTTCCCTAATGATGCCGGATTAGACACAAGGTGCAAATTCCCAGATGATGCTGGATTACTCACAAGCTAGGTGGAGTCGTCAAGTGTCCGTGTCCTCGTTGCTCTAGTAAAGGCTGAAAGAAAGCATGCAGCAGCCCTTGAGATTGTAGCTGAGTTCCTGAAGAAGCAAAAAGAGCAATCAGATGCTCTCTTCACCCAAGCGAAAGAAGAGATGGAAGAAGCTAGAAAGAATCTAGCAGAGGCAGAGCAGGCTAGGCGTCTTCTGCTATCTAAAACTGTTGTCAATACAAATTTTCATTCATAATAGCTAGGTTCAAATGTTTATCCAGTCAGCATGCCTGTTGTGATGTTTGTGCATCTACTGAGATGTATGTAAGTCTGTGATGCCTAGATGTGGCACAAAATAAATTTTTTCCGGGTCATGTAATGACAGCCATTACTTTCCGAACAATAACAGACGAACCATTGGACATGGTATAGTTCACACGCAAGCCCAACATTCCAAGTTCAACTTCCACATCAAACTCATGTTCACAGATATCTGCACATTCATAGATAATGTCCACAACCATGGTTCACTTCAAAGCCAAAAAAATATGAGGAGAGTTATAAATAAAGAAAAATCTCTAGTTCCTACTACCAGTGCGAGGGGGGGGGACAAATCAAGACCATACATAATTAATTATATTTTGGACATTTTTTAACTAAACACGAATAACTCCTGGAAGCATGTATAATCTCTAATGCCAGCCGCGGCTGGGGTCCATGATGTTTTGAGCCAAACCGGGCAACTAACCGGGTGTCTGTGCTGGTGACGCGGTGGTCGTAGCCTTCATGGGTTCGGAGCGGCGGCGGCTCCCGTGGTATACTATTTGTCGGTGTCGGCGGTGGCCGCGGACGTGTTGGCCACCTCCGCCGGCATGTCGCGGTTCTGCCAATGTTTGCGTCGGATGGCGCGGCCAGCCACGGTGCACTGGTCGCTGTGGTCCCCCATGTGCCGGCGTGCAGCAACTGGCCACTCCTCTGCGAGCAGGCTTGGAGCGTCGAGTTGATGCACTAGGGGCCAGCTTGGAGCGGCGCCTTGCTCCTCCGCTTGCCCGCCTGCAACCTCGCCCATGGTACTGACGGCCTGGGGCGGGGAGGGAGGTGGGGCAGCGAGTTGCCTGGCTCGTCGGGGCACCCAGCTGGCTTTTATGCCGGAGAACTCATCCTCCTGATCACCAGATGCTATGGAGAGCACAGTGTGGAGAAAATGGTGCAAGGAGGATCTGGGGAGCGGCGGTAGGGGTGGGCATATTAACCGAGAACTGATGTACCGAACCGAAAGAACCGGGACCAAAGCTGAATGGACCGAAACCAAAAAAACCGGTTCCTATTTCGGTCATCAAAACTAAAGAACCAAAATTAGGTTGGTAAATTCGGTTGTTACACACAATTGACCTGAAAAACCAAATTTAGAGAACACGACTCACGCTTCCCTGTTATGGCTGCCCAGCCCAGCTGACCCACTCAGCCGAATGTAGCTCAGCCTCATTAAGCCTTTGTTTTCACTTCTCTGGTTTTGTCTACTAGCCCAAACGTGTAGTATGGCACAAAATCATTCAATCAGTTAGCCCATATAATACTGCTGCACACCTATATAGGGCACTGATGCATTCATGTTTAGTACCACATCGACTTGCTACTGAGATAAGAAGCGTGGGGTGAGTATAAAAGTAGCACGTATCCATTCTTCTCTTTCCAACTCGCACTGTAGCATACACAGAGACGTGCAGGCATGATATTAAATAATTATAAATCAATTCTTGGCCTTAACTTGGGTTAGTGTTCGGTTAAACCCGACAACCGAACCGAAACTTCGGCTCTCAAAAACATCGATTATCTAATTGTCAAGGAACCGATCGGTTGACAGTTTCAAAGGACTGAAATATTTAAAAATTTGAAGAACCGAACCGATCGGTTCGGTTAACCTGAATGCCTAGGCCTAAGCGGCGGTGTGGTGCGGTTCTTGCCAGGCATCTGGCCTCATTTAAATAGCGGGCGGACGAGAGGAGCCAACCGGCATTGTGTTCTAAAATGTCGGCCGGCTCGCGGAAGGACGTGTTGCTGGCACACCCGCGGATTCAATGGAGGTAGGCGGGGCAGTCTGAAGCCGGTTGCATGCGACGAGGAGGCGTGTTCAGCCTAGCGTGCAGCGAGTGGGGCTCTCTTGGCCGGCGCACCGGTTCAATGCCTGCGCTAGTGAGAGGTCGCGTCCGTGTGAGAGCAATCACTCCCTCCGGTCCTTTTTTGTTTGGGTATAACAAAATCTCATTTTCCATTCACATTTTACAAGTAAAATTCATGGACAAATTTTGACCCAAAATACGATGGTGACTAGTAAACCAGGACGGAGGTAGTAGTGATGAATTCCATTTTTGCTCCATACCAATCGTTCTAAAAACTAGTATAACACGCCATTGAATATCAGAACTCTTACCCCGCTAAAAAAATGATGTTTTAAACATGGCAACTCGATCAGTGGCGACTGGCGAGCCACCGCCTCTAGTCGTTCACCTGTGGTCCCCGACCATCAACTCCTACGGATCAAATTATCACGTGAGCTGACTATTCCTACAAAGGTGCGCTCCACCACGTACCCGGTACCCGCGCATGCAGCAATCGTGCACCTACGGGTTTATTTGTTTACCGTGCCTTACGTAACTCTCATATGTGCGAGACAGCGAGAGACCGACTGTGTGCGTGCGCCTCTTCTCTTCGTATATGTACTCCAGCGTTTGTCTGGTGTCCAAAAAATAATACTGTAATAACTAGCAATGTGCCAGTGCGTTGCAACGCATCCAAAGTAGAGTAATACATATTCACCAATTTGATAGAAAACAGTCTAGTTTTGATATACATATATCACTAAAAATATCTTATGTTTCACTCAAAATATATTCCTTCGGCTGTTTTGATGAGATAAGGGAGGAATGTGTTGGTTTCAAGATTCGAGAAGTGTGATATTGTTGCAAAAAGCCCATGTGTGTGTGTGTGTGAGAGAGAGAGAGAGAGAGGGAGAGAGGAGGAGGGCAGAGTGCATGTGTGACAAAGACACGAAGAGTGTGTGCGTGAGAGGTTTTACCATAAAATGAGGCGATAGTGTGCGTGTGCACGATCGAGAGGGCGTGTCTCAAGAAGGGACGAAAAATCTACATAGGTACAAGGAGCGAAAGTGTGCGGTGGATGGATAAACCTATCTAGAGGCTAGTCGATCAATGTTTGTGAGAGAGATACGAGTCAGGGGTGTGAAAGCGAGAGTTTTGTGTGTGTGTGTGAGAGAGACGGTAGTCGATAGGGGGATCCAAAGCAGGAGTTGTGTGTGTGTGTGAGTGAGTGAGAGAGAGGGGGGAGAGGGAGAGAGAGAGTTTGTCTGATCGGTAAACAAATGAATAATGTCAGTTCTAGAACGGAGATGAAGACGGAAAGGAGACACCAACAAACGATGTGTGTGCGGGAGAGAGTAATTTTAGTGGTTGGAGTCATATCTAGAAAGATATAGGGTGCGTGAGAGAACCCTGGAGAGAAAGGCAAAGTGAAAGACGAGCGAGAGAGTGTGTGTGGCGGTGAAAAAGAAAGCTTAGGTAGCTATAGTGATACCAGAGAACGAAAGAGACATGAGAGATAATGAAAACCATGTAATCTATGAAGATAGAGAGAGTGTGACACTTCTCGAGGGAGACAACGAGAGACCGTGTTTGCAAAAAATGGAGAAGCATGTAGTGAGCGTGTGGGTGAGATGGAGAAAAGAGAGTGATAGCTACATGAAGGAGCACGCAAGAGAGACCTAGAGAGAGATGGGCGTGAAACGAGATTCAAATATTTAGTTGTGTGCATAGAAGATGTCAACATAAAAGGGATTCAAATATTTGAATTCCAGATGATGATACATGTAATTCATACTCGAACCAAAATTGATCTATCAAACATGCATACTAATTTGAATTTGCGCGCGTGTATGTTATTTAATATATTGATATTACTGATCCATACATTTGAGCTGAACATAATTTGGTTTCAAAAATTTGAATTCAAAGTCGAACATAATTTGGTTTCAAAAATTTGAATTCAAGGGGGGGGGGGGGGGGGGGGGGGGGGGGGGGGGGGGGGGGGGGGGGGGGGATAAAGGAGCAGAATTCTTTGTTGTGCTTTTGAAAGTATATATAAAAAATGATGTATATAGATTTGTATTCGAACACAAAATGGATCCTGCCTGAAGAAAAAAAAGAATACAAAATGGATTCGAATTAAGTTGACACGGTAAACATGCAATATTTTTCTGCAAGAATTTGAACGAAGTGGGGAAACTCACACTAACTGCCCGAAACCAAAATCTGCGAGATGGAAATTACTACTGCCTATCCCTGACATGCAAAGCCTATCGGCTCGATTTCTATAGGTTTCGATAGGGGTAGGCTTGTAATTTCACTCAAACATGACATAACCGCCTCTCACCCGGATTCATACACAGTGGGCGCCAAAACACAGTCTCTCATCGACCGAAATTGCCTCTCACCCGGATTCATACAGGGTGGGCGCCAAAACACAGTTTCTCCTCGGCCGAAATCTCCGTCGGCAAATATTCGGTGTATGCGAGATTACCGTCCTATCCCCAACCGACCAATATTGCTGTGATGTAGGAAATTGTAAACGGGGGCTAAGTTCGTAAATTTCCGTGCATTTGAGACAAGCGCGTCCTGAAGACATGGTTCCCCTACCTCTCTCTCGCCATTTCCCCATTCGTACTCCGTGGGCGCCAAAACACCCTCTCCACCCCAGTCTCCTCCGTCCGCCACCCCATCCACCGCCGTCCTCCTCCACCATCCCGGAGCTGATACCCCGACACCGTTGTCCATTACAAGAGATCGACCTCTCTCATCCACGGCTTCGGACCAGGATCCTTGCATCGTGTCCTCTCACTTCATCCGCGCCGTCGTCCACCTTGCCGAGGCCGCTCCGACGACCGTCTCGTCCACCGCGCCGAGATATTTCCCTTGCCACCACCGTCTGCCCTCCTAGATCTGCTTCCACGCCGCCGACAGCCATCGCTACCGCAGCACCCTCAACGTCTCAGCAGATGCTAACACGGTGCCACACCAGAGGTGGTACTCTTTCGTATCTACTCAAGTTATTTATCTCAGCAACACAATAGATCACCACTGCTTTACTGTGATTTCTTGTCCATCACTTAGAATCTTACTTGTTAGTTGAAACCAAACATTGGTTGCGAAGTTGCCTTTGTCCGATTTGCACCTTCAGATCCGCCATGGCACGCTCATCACTATACTCGCAATGCTTATGGTTTTCCCCTTTTATATTCCACATTAGCTTAAATGACATTCGACCAAATTTCAATTTGGGATCAGTCCATTTTTGAGAGCTCGACGGAGGGAAGGAAGGGGCTCGCCGGAGGGCTGCCCCATTATCTATCTTAGGGTTTCGGGTGGGGACAGTGGTTGTGGGGGGCGGTCGTCGGGCTATGGTGGGGCCTCGCCGCAGGCAAAACTCAACGCGAGTGGGGTGGGTTGGGGGGTGGGGTTGGCTAGAGGGATGGCCGGGGGCAGCGAAAGTCTAGAGGTGGTGTGCGGTTCAGGGGAGGGCGGGGGCTGGTGGTTCGGTCGGCGGCCCGTGCGGTGGTCTGTAGGGGAAGAATAAGAGGCGAGGAAGAAGAAGGGTTAGGAGACGCAGGATCTTCATCCAACCGCCTGAAATGGTCGACTGACCCAAATGACGAAAGTCAGGCGACTTGCATGTAGACATTCCCTTTTTATATTCAGTACCATCATCCTAGGTGCTTCGAGATGTGCTAGCACTGCTCCTCAACCCATCAAGCTAAACAACATGCCACTCATAATTCCAAACTTAGCTGCTCAAATACGAATCTGATATGATGCTGATATTACTAAAACAGAGAACGTTTAATTGGTCAGCTAATGTTCCTACTTTACTTTCGAAAAGCACATGCGCCACATATAGAGAGACAGCAGGGAGCTGCATTCTTTATGCTCTTTGGTTCATCATGTGTGGGCAATGAACATTTGTTTATCCAAAATCTGCTTGCTCTTCTTTAGCATGTTCCTCTTCTGTTCTTCTTTAATATGTACTCTCTCCTTTCCTAAATACAAGTCTTTGTAGAGATTCCTCCATGGACTACATACGAAGCAAAATGAGTGAATCTACACTCTAAAATGTACTCCCTCCGTAAACTAATATAAGAGTGTTTAGAATACTAAAGTAGTGATCTAAATGCTCTTATATTAGTTTACAGAGGGAGTATCTATATACACCCATATGTGATCCATAGTGGAATCTCTAAAAAGACTTATATTTAGGAACAGAGGGAGTATAATAGTTGTACAGTATGTTCCTTGTAGTGAAGAGGAGCAGGGACATTTGTAGTGTACAGGTCTATTCGGTCATCTGTCATGGACGCTTTCAACTCTTCGTGTTGGTCTGCTCTAATATCCAGGAAATGCTGGGAGCTGTGTCACCTTTGAAAGTTAGACTGATAGTAATAGTACTGCGCCTTCAGTTGTACAGAGCTGGTATCCGAAGCCTTTCTAGCTGTACCGGCAATGCTAGCACATATTTTCCAGCAAGTTCCACTTTCCTGATTTTACTCGTTATGCTTAGGGTTTTCCCATTATATCTACACTATGATCTGCGTAGGTGCTTTGTGTCCTACTAGCAGCAGTCTACCCTTGAAGCTAAACAACACACCAATCATATGTCCAAAGCTTACTTCTTCAAATACGAATGTCATATGATACTGACATTAGTTAACAAACACACATTTAATTGGTCAGCTAATGCTCCCACTTGAGTTTCCAAATGCATGTGGCCACATATAGAGAGACACCATGGAATTGCATTTCTTTGGGCGCTTTGATTCATCATGGGTGGGCAACCAACATTGTATAGAAAGAAGCGGAATCTCAATAATATGCTTCCTCCTCTATTCTTTAACATGTTCCTCTTCTGTTCTTCTTTAGTAAGTATTGTATCTTCCTTGTCAGGAAGGGGAGCAGGGACATCTGCAGTCGACAGCTCTATTGGGCCTCTTCTGCTAGATGATTTCAGCACTTTGAGTTGGTCTGCCATAGTATCCAGGAAATGGTGGGAGTTGTGCGGTCTTTGGTAGACTAGACTGATAGTAACACCAGTGCGCCTTCAGATGAATAGAACTGGCCTTTAGGTGATTGATAGGCTTTAAATTAGTAGCGGCAATACAACCCCGTATTTTCCAGCCAGTTCCGCTTTCCTGATTTAATTATGATGGTTATGGTGTACCCCTTTTTATCTACACTATATGATCTGCCTACTGGTTGTGCCCTCTCGTTATCATGGTGTGCCAATAAACTTTCTATACGGTATATTATGAACCTATCATCTGCCGACTATCCTTACATCTGGAGCTCCAAACAGGGAGCCTATTTTTTGTGTAGTTGTGCCAGATTATATTAATGCACGCACCATATTACAGCACACATGGGCTCTCTCATCATAATCCAGTGATAGCACACAAGGGTTTACAGGGAGCCCCTATTTATATTAGAATATCCTTTGCATTACAAAGATAATCTCACTACTATTTATGTTTTCATGCTTCTCAGATATTCTACGTAATCACAATGAATATAAGAATGAGCACATCAGAAGAGTATTGCGGAATAGTTCAATGGGTAACAAACTTGGCATCAAGGGATTGAGGTCCATTCTGGATGCAATGAAGCCCACATGCTCCCGACCTACAGATTTGTATTTAGAATATGATCCTAATGACTATTCCGAGCTCAAGGAGTCAAAGGCAGATGGCCTATCCTGTGTTCACCCAATAAGGTGCATGTTCTAATTTGGCAAGGTTTTATTGGTTGCATGTATCTTGCATAAGGTGTCTTGCATCTCTTCTGCTTCCTTGCACCGCCATCTGCTTAGTTTACTCATGATATATGTGAAGATGCTATGCCCATCCATTATCAATACCTATTCCCTTTGTTGTCATGCCATGTTTTTTCATTCAAATGTTGTTCTTGTGTTTCAGACATCCAAAAGGAAGAGGGTGATTGCAGAACCTGAAGGAGTACAAGCAAAGTCCTTGAAAGAGGTGGTGGTACTGGAGAAATCAGATAGCACCCCACTTATATTGGCGATAGAACCAGCGCTGGCAAACCTAGGATATCGCAACTATGCTGCTCGCTGCTCTGCTCTAGTTAGTACCTGTTGTCCTATCGATGTACTTACATTCATACCTGGTGGATTATGTGACATCATTGTGCATTATAGCCTGCTTATCCACTGTTTGCTCGAAATTATCATATCTATATGAATGCTTACATTAATGTAGAATAAACCCAATGCCTTATGAAGAAGTTTACCTCTGCATTGTTCTTGTAAGTATCTGTTGTCCTTCATCACTATACTTATATTGTCAGCTAGTTGTTCATGTACACTTTGCAGCGTATTTTCCCTTGCCCTCCATTTTCTACACACCAGATCTATATTTACCCTTGCCAAAATGTTGAATAAAACCAATGCTACTGAAGAAGTTTAGCTCGGCATTGCTCTTGTCAGTGCCTTTTGCCTGTATGTTGTACTTACATTTATAGTCTGCACCTTAGCTTAAATAATCTCCATTTGTTCCTATATTATCACATCTATATTTACTCTTAACAAAATGTAGAATAAAGGCAATGCTCATGAAGAAGAGTTTGTGGTAAACTTATTGAATTGCCCCCCCATCAATATGGACAAGGGCTTTATAGAGCCGGTCTTCACTACTAATGTAAGTTTGTCCTCCTGGAGCCTTCAAACTTTTTTGTGTATATTTGGATATCTATGACTGCAAATGTTGTTTATTTTTGTCGTTTGCATCAAATTGCATGTTCAAAGTTTATTACGAAGAAGCACATAAACATAAGTTTGTCCTTCTCAATTTCAATTTTTAGTTGTACAACCTAGTTCCTTATTCATACCATGTAAATTAGACTAAACATAGCAAGTTATCTTCTTTAGCACTGCATGTATGCTTGTGTTCTTGATCTTTAATCCAGTGGTGTGGTGAAACTGCCAACTCCGGCATAATGTCATATCCTGCTATGTCTTAACTATGAACAATGTCATATTATGTTAATGTTATTTAAATCATGTCTCTTTATTTACCAATCTGAAATGGGATAAATTGAAAGTACACTCACCATTCATGCTTATACGTTGTTTAGCACTACATGTATGCTTGTGTTCTTGATCTATAATCCAGTGGTGTGGTGAAGCTGACCGCTCCTGCACAATGCCATTTCCTGCCATCTTAATTATGAACAATGCCTATTATGTTAATGCTATTTAAAACCGCGTCTCTTTATTTCTGACTAAGAAATGAGATGAATTGACAGCATTGATGCTTATACGTGCAAACCCTGTTATCTACCTACTTGTTTCTCTTTCAGGGTGACATCACTGATGCTAGGAAGAACTGCCACCATGATAGTGAGACGAACACATTGCTTGTCCATCTAACATATATTCTAGAGAAGAAGGGAACACATCTTGAGGATAGCGATACAACCCCAAAGTCATGTCTTGATGTAGTGTCGAACTTACTCGCTAATAGCAGTGACACAAGCTCGATGAAGTCGCTGCCTGAATCTGTTCGACTTCTTTAGTCTGAAATTCAAGCAGAAAGACATGCTTCCGCTCAAATCCGACCGGAACTCCAATCTCTATGCAAGATTAACCATAAGTACAGGACATCTATTGATGCTATGCAGCTTGAGTTGGTGGATATCAGCGTCAAACAAGCGCCATCTCATCAGGTTGCTAAGCTGCTTGCACTGCAGCTCCTGGGCAGGGCTAACCTTTCTTGACCTGTGTTGAAGTTCTGTCGGTTCTGTCTATTATTTTGTCAGCGTGTTTACTTCCACTGGTGGCTGATACGTCCATTTTGCATCATGTTTTCCTACTGTTATTTATAATGTTTTTATGCATAATAATGCTTTTGGGAGTAATTATAATGCCTTTTCTCTCATAATATGCTAGGTTTACACAAAGAGGGAGAATATCGGCAGCTGGAATTCTGGACCTGAAAAGGCACGTCAGAGCTCCCTATTCTGCACAACTCCAAATAAGCTGAAACTGCACGGAGATTTTTTATGGATTATTTAAGATATATTGGAGCAAATAACTACCAGAGGGGGCCCACTAGGTGGGCACAACCCACCTGGGCGCGCCAGGGAGCCCAGGCGCGCCCTGGTGGGTTGTGCCCTCCTCGGCCCACCTCCGGTGCCCCTCTTCTGGTATATAAGGCATTTTGACCTAGAAAAAATAAGGAGAATACTTTTGGGATGAAGCACCGCCGTCTCGAGGTGGAACTTGGGCAGGAGCACTTTTGCCCTCCGGCGGAGCGACTCCGCCGGGGGAACTTCCCTCCCGGAGAGGGAAATCATCGTCATCATCATCACCAACAACTCTCACATCTTGGGGAGGGAAATCTCCATCAACATCTTCAACAGCACCATCTCCTCTCAAACCCTAGTTCATCTCTTGTGTTCAATCTTTGTACCGGAACCTTAGATTGGTGCTTGTGGGTGACTAGTAGTGTTGATTACATCTTGTAGTTGATTACTATATGGTTTATTTGGTGGAAGATTATATGTTCAGATCCATTATGCTATTTAATACCCCTCTGATCTTGAGCAAGATTATCATTTGTGAGTAGTTACTTTTGTTCTTGAGGTCACAAGAAAAATCTTGTTGCAGGTAATCATGTGAACTTGATATGTGTTCGATATTTTGATGATATGTATGTTGTGATTCCCTTAGTGGTGTCATGTGAACATCGACTACATGGCACTTCACCTTATTAGGGCCTAAGGGAATGCATTGTGGAGTAGTTATTAGATGATGGGTTGCGAGAGTGACAGAAGGTTAAACCCTAGTTTATGCGCTACTTCGTAAGGGAATGATTTGGATCCAAAAGTTTAATGCTATGGTTAGATTTTATCTTAATACTTTTCTCGTAGTTGCAGATGCTTGCTAGGGGGTTAATCATAAGTAGGAGATTTGTTCAAGTAAGAACAGCACCTAAGCACTGGTCCACCCACATATCAAATTATCAAAGTAGCGAACATGAATCAAACCAACATGATGAAAGTGACTAGATGAAATTCCCGTGTACCCTCAAGAACGCTTTGCTATTTATAGGAGACCGTTTTGGCCTGTCCTTTGCCTCAAAAGGATTGGGCTACCTTGCTGCACTTTTGTTACCGTTACCGTTACTTGCTCGTTACAAATTATCTTGATATCAAACTACTCATTACTTATAATTTCAGTGCTTGCAGAGAATACCTTGCTGAAAACCACTTGTCATTCCCTTCTGCTCCTCGTTGGGTTCGACACTCTTACTTATCGAAAGGACTACAATTGATCCCCTATACTTGTGGGTCATCAAGGCTCTTTTCTGGCGCCATTGCCGGGGAGTGAAGCGCTCTTGGTAAGTGGAAATCGGTAAGGAAATATTATTACTACGTGCTGAAATTTATTATCACTTGCTACTATGGAGAACAATCCTTTGAGGGGTTTGTTCGGGGTATCTTCACCTCAACCGGAACCACAATTAGTTGCCCCTTAACCTACTGAACCTACTGAAAATATTGGTTATGAAATTCCTTCGGGTATGATAGAACAACTGCTAGCTAATCCTTATGCAGGAGATGGAACTGAACATCCTGATATGCATTTGATATATGTGGATGAAATTTATGGATTATTTAAGCTTGCAGGTTTACCCGGAGATGAAGCTAAGAAGAAGGTTTTCCCTTTATCTTTGAAGGGAAAAGCATTGGCATGGTATAGGCTATGCGATGATGTTGGATCTTGGAATTGGAATCGATTGAAATTGGAATTTCACCCAAAAAAATATCATATGCATCTAGTTCATCGTGATTGGAATTATATATATAATTTTTGGCCTCGTGAAGGAGAAAGTATCACTCTAGCTTGGGGGAGGCTTAAGTCAATGTTATATTCATGCCCCAATCATGAGCTCTCAAGGAAACTTATCATTCAGAATTTTATGCTCGGCTTTCTCATGATGATCGATCCATGCTCGATACTTCTTGTACTAGTTCTTTTATGAAGAAGACTATTGAATTCAGGTGGGATCTTTTAGAAAGAATTAAATGCAACTCTGAAGATTGGGAACTCGATGAAGGTAAAGAGTCAGGTATTAAGCTTGAGTTTGATTGTGTTAAATCTTTTATGAATACTGATGCTTTTCAAAAGTTTAGCACTAAATATGGACTTGACTCTGAGATAGTAGCTTCTTTTTGCGAATCATTTGCTACTCATGTTGATCTCCCTAAGGAGAAGTGGTTTAAATATCATCCACCTATTAAAGAAGAAACTAAAGAACCGGTTGTGGTTAAAGATGAAACTATTATTTACAATGTTGACCCAGTTGTTCCTACTGCTTACATTGAAAAACCACCTTTCCCTTTTAGGATAAAGGAACATGCTAAGGTCTCAACCGTGGTCAATAAAAGCTATATTAGAGCACCTAAACCTACTGAACAAATCAAGGTAGAACCTAGTGTTGCTATGGTTAAAGATCTCTTGGTAGAAAATATAGATGGGCATGTATTCACTTCTGTGATGAAGCTGCTAGAATTGCCAAACCCAATGAAAAAGACAAACACAGACCTATTGTTGGCATGCCTGTTGTCTCAGTTAAAATAGGAGATCACTGTTATCATGGTTTATGTGACTTAGGTGCTAGCGTGAGTGCTATTCCCTTTACCTTGTATCAAGAAATTATGAATGACATAGCACCCGCTGAAATAGAAGACATAGATGTTACTATTAAGCTTGCTAATAGAGACACCATCACACCTCTTGGGATTGTTAGAGATGTTGAAGTCTTGTGTGGGAAAATCAAATGTCCTACTGATTTCCTAGTTCTTGGTTCCCCACAAGATGACTTTTGTCCCATTATCTTTGGTAGAACTTTCTTGAACACCGTTAATGCTAAAATAGATTGCGAGAAACAAATCATCGGTGTTAGTTTTGGTGATGAGTCTCATGAGTTTAATTTTTCTAAGTTTAGTAGAAAACATCATAAGAAAGAATTGCCTAGTAAGGATGAAATAACTGGTCTTGCTTCTATTGCCGTGCCTCCTACTGATCCACTAGAACAATATTTGCTAGACCATGAAAATGATATGCATATGCATGAAAGAAATGAAATAGATAAAAATTTCTTTGAACAACGACCTCTGCTTAAACACAATTTGCCTATTGAAACTCTAGGAGGTCCTCCTCCACCTAAAGGTGATCCTGTGTTTGAATTAAAAAAATTGCCAGACACTTTGAAATATGCTTATCTTGATGAGAAAAATATATCCTGTTATTATCAGTGCTAACCTTTCAGAACATGAAGAAGAAAGATTATTGAAAATTCTGAAGAAGCACCAAGCTACTATTGGATATACTCTTGATGATCTTAAGGGCATTAGTCCCACTCTCTGTCAGCACAAAATTAATATGGAACCTGATGCTAAACCCGTTGTTGATCATCAACAACGGTTGAATCCCAAAATGAAAGAAGTGGTAAGAACTGAAATATTAAAGCTTCTGGAAGCAGGTATAATCTATCCCATAGCTGATAGTAGATGGGTAAGTCCCGTTCATTGTGTCCCTAAGAAAGGAGGTATTACTGTTGTTCCTAATGATAAAAATGAACTCATTCCACAAAGAATTGTTACTGGCTATAGGATGGTAATTGATTTTAGAAAATTAAATAAAGCAATTAGAAAAGATCACTACCCCTTGCCTTTTATTGATCAAATGCTAGAAAGACTATCAAAGCACACACACTTTTGCTTCCTAGATGGATACTCTGGTTTTTCTCAAATACCTGTTTCACAACCTGATCAAGAGAAAACCACCTTTACTTGTCCTTTTGGAACTTATGCTTATAGATGTATGCCTTTTGGTTTATGTAATGCACCTGCTACCTTTCAAAGATGTATGACTGTGATATTCTCTGATTTTTGTGAAAAGATTGTTGAGGTTTTCATGGATGATTTTTCTATTTATGGAACTTCTTTTGATGATTGCTTAAGCAACCTTGATCGAGTTTTGCAGAGATGTGAGCAAACTAATCTTGTCTTGAATTGGGAGAAGTGCCACTTTATGGTTAATGAAGGTATTGTCTTGGGGCATAAAATTTCTGAACGAGGTATTAAAGTGGATAAAGCTAAAGTTGATGCAATTGAGAAAATGCCATGTCCCAGAGATATCAAAGGTATTCATAGTTTCCTCGGTCATGCTGGTTTCTATAGGAGATTTATTAAAGACTTCTCTAAAATTTCTAGGCCTCTTACAAATCTTTTACAAAAGGATGTTCCATTTGTTTTTTATGATGATTGTGTAGAAGCCTTTGAAACACTTAAGAAAGCCTTAATTTATGCACCTATTGTTCAACCACCTGATTGGAACTTGCCTTTTGAAATTATGTGTGATGCTAGTGATTTATGTTGTTGGTGCTGTTCTAGGACAAAGAGTTGATAAGAAACTAAATGTTATTCATTATGCTAGCAAAACTCTAGACAGTGCCCAACGAAATTATGCTACTACTGAAAAAGATTTTTTAGCGGATGTGTTTGCTTGTGATAAATTCAGATCTTACATTGTTGATTCTAAGGTTATTGTTCACACCGATCATGCTGCTATTAAATATCTTATGGAAAAGAAAGATGCTAAGCCTAGACTCATTAGATGGGTTCTCTTGCTACAAGAATTTGATTTACATATCACTGATAGGAAAGGAGCTGAGAACCCCGTAGCTGACAACTTGTCTAGGTTAGAAAATACTCTTGATGACCCACAACCTATTAATGATAGTTTCCCTGATGAACAACTAGCTTCAATAAATGTTTCTCATAATACTCCTTGGTATGCTGATTATGCTAATTACATTGTTGCTAAATATATACCACCTAGTTTCACATACCAACAAAAGAAAAAAAATCTTCTATGATTTAAGACATTACTTTTGGGATGACCCACATCTTTATAAAGAAGCAGTAGATGGTATTATTAGACGTTGGGTACCTAAGCATGAACAGGAAAAAATCCTACGGAAATGTCACTCCGAAGCTTATGGAGGGCATCATGCGGGAGACAGAACTGCTCATAAGGTATTGCAATCTGGTTTCTATTGGCCTACTCTCTTCAAGGATGCCCGTAAGTTTGTTTTATCTTGTGATGAATGTCAATGAATTGGTAATATCGGTAAGCGTCAAGAAATGCCTATGAACTATTCACTTGCTATTGAACCATTTGATGTTTGGGGTTTTGATTATATGGGACCTTTTCCTTCCTCTGATGGGTATACACATATTTTGGTTGCTGTTGATTATGTCACTAAGTGGGTAGAAGCTATTCCAACTAGTAGTGCTGATCACAAGACCTCCATTAAAATGCTTAAAGAAGTCATTTTCCCGAGATTTGGAGTCCCTAGATATTTAATGACTGATGGTGGTTCACACTTTATTCATGGTGCTTTCCAAAAAATGCTTGCTAAATATGATGTTAACCATAGAATTGCATCACCCTATCACCCTCAATCTAGTGGTCAAGTTGAACTTAGCAATAGATAAATAAAACTAATATTACAAAAAACTGTCAATAGGTCCCGAAAGAATTGGTCTAAGAAATTGGATGATGCACTTTGGGCCTATCGAACAGCATATAAAAATCCTATGGGTATGTCTCCGTATAAAATGGTATATGGAAAAGCTTGTCATTTGCCTCTAGAGTTAGAACATAAAGCATATTGGGCAATAAAAGAACTCAATTATGATTTCAAACTTGCTGGTGAAAAGAGGTTATTTGATATTAGCTCATTAGATGAATGGAGAACCCAAGCTTATGAAAATGCCAAACTATTTAAAGAAAAGGTTCAAAGATGGCATGACAAAAGAATCCAAAAACAGGAATTCAAAGTTGGGGAATATGTTCTTCTATACAACTCTCGTTTCAGATTCTTTGCAGGAAAACTTCTCTCCAAATGGGAAGGACCGTATGTTATCAAAGAGGTTTATCGCTCTGGAGCCATCAAAATAAATAATGCCGAAGGTACCAACCCGAAGGTGGTCAATGGTCAAAGAATTAAACACTACATCTCAGGTATGCCTATTAATGTTGAACGCAATATTATCCAAACCATGACACCGGAGGAACACATAAAAGAAATCTTCCAGAACACTCCAGAATAACCAAAAAAAGAGGAGGTGCGTGATACAGTAAGTAAACGAACTCCGAAAAATCCGCAAAAATATTTTCTGTCAGTTTTGGAATATATTAAAAATTAGGAAAATAAGAAACAATCAGGAAGGCAACCCTGGTGGGCACAAGATACCAGGGCGCGCCAGGGCCCCCTGGCGTGCCTAGGTGGGTTGTGCCCACCTCGGTTACCTTCCGGACTCTGTTTTTCTTCTGTTTGCTTGTTTCCCAAGATAAACAATCTTTATATACCCCCCAAACACATTGACCTCCGTATCGCGGAGAAATCTTCTGTTCTTTCTTTCTTGCTATTTTCTGGCAGATCCAAAAATATGTCGTCTCAAGATTCGGAGGGTGAGAGCTATGTTACTGATTATATTGCAAACCCCAAGGTTTATGGAGATGTGGAACATAATGGTTGGACCACGGGGGAAGAAGAGGATTATGATCCGAAAAGGAAAGAAGAGACAAGTTCGGATGAAGATGAAGTTTCATTACCCCAACCTGGGGACATGCACGTGGAATTCAAGAAGTCAAGTCTCCCTAATAAAGCAAAGAAACCTAAGATCCAGTTTATCCCTTTTCATCTCTTGCAGGAAAATAAGCAAGAATTATGCAAAAAGGTACTGAGGCTTGAGCAGGAGATCGGCAATTTAAGGGAGGAGAATTCCATCCTCAAGCCTAAGATGAGGAAGAAGAATACTCATACGCCATCACCACCTTCTTCATCACCAAAGGAGACTTGAGTTCATGGTATGGGCACTCCCCTTGGCTTGTGCCAAGCTTGGGGGAGGTGCCCCGGTATCGTATCACCACCACTATCTTTGCTTTTATCTATTTTTAGTTCGATCCTTAGTTATCTTTTGATCTAGTTGAATAAAAGTTTAGTTCGATCCTTTCTTTTCGAGTGTTTGCTTAGTGATCTATCTATGTAATCGTGTGTGAGATATATAATAAAGTTAGTTCAAGCTTTGCTTTCTTTATTTTCATGTACAATAGAAAGAAAGGAAATAAATGAAAAGATCATATGCTAATCTTATGAAAGAAAGGAAATAAATGAAAAGATCATATGCTAATCTTATGGTAAGTAATGACATCACATAAGGAAAAGTATAAGTGGTAAAATTTGTTGGAGATTGACAAACATAGCAATGGTCAATGATGCAACTCATGAAAGAATTAATAAGGGAAGAGAAGATTCACATACAAATACACTATCTTGGACATCTTTTATGATTGTGAGCCCCCATTAAATATTTTGTGTCAAAATAGTTGACGCTGGACAAGGAAGACAATGTAATGATTTATGTTTGTTCATATTCACATAGAAATTATATTATCATAGATCCTTTAACATGTGGTGCTTGCCCAATATCTTTTCTAGCCAAAAAATCCGCACTAAGTAGAGATACTACTTGTGCATCCAAAAACCCTTAACCCAAATCTTATTTCGAGAGTCCACCATACCTACCTATGGATTGAGTAAGATCCTTCAAGTAAGTTGTCATCGGTTTAATAAGGCAATAAAAATTGCTTCTAAATGTGTTGGATCATTTAGTGTAAGAGAAAATTGAGCGATGTACGAACTTGTGATGGCAAAGAATAAAAGCGACAGACTGCATAATAAAGGTTGCTATCATAAGGGGCAATATAACGTGACATTCTATTGCATTAAGGGATTTGGCATACAAACAAATAAGCGCATGGCAACCTCTGCTTCCCTCTGCGAAGGGCCTTTCTTTTACTTTTATGCAGAATCAAAGTTTTCTTCCCTATTCCTTTTTATTTTTCTCCTTTGGCAAGCATCATGTGGTGAGGAAAGATCTAGGCACATATATCCAGTTGGATATGAGTAGGCATGAGTTATTATTGTTGACATCACCCTTGAGGTGAATATGTTGGGTGGCGAAACTATAAGCCCCTATCTTTCTATGTGTATGGTTGAAACTTTTTGTTCATGGGTACACTATGAGTGTTAGCAATCATAGAAGACTATATGATGGTTGAGTATGTGGACTTGCCTAAAGGCTCCGACACGTGACCCTTCCTGAAACTATGATGAATTGTAGTTGCAAAGTTGACTGAGAACATAGTTTGTTGGTTTTCAATAAGGTTTATGCTTTATACTTCAATGTTGTGATGAATTGTTACTTGTTCATGAGAAGTTGTATGATAAAAGTTATGTGATAAAAACCTTATGTTTAAATTCCTTGTTGTTATAATAATATGCATGATGCTTCTATGTCCGTATTTTGTTTTTATCGACACCTCTCTCTCTAAGCACGTGGACATGTTTTTCGATTTCGTTTTTTTCGCTTGAGAACAAGCGAGGTCTAAGCTTGGGGGAGTTGATACGTCCATTTTGCATCATGTTTTCCTACTGTTATTTATAATGTTTTTATGCATAATAATGCTTTTGGGAGTAATTCTAATGCATTTTCTCTCATAATATGCAAGGTTTACACAAAGAGGGAGAATATCGGCAGCTAGAATTCTGGACCTGAAAAGGCACGTCAGAGCTACCTATTCTGCACAACTCCAAATAAGCCGAAACTTCACAGAGATTTTTATGGATTATTTAAGAATTATTGGAGCAAATAACTACCAGAGGGGGCCCACCAGGTGGGCACAACCCACCTGGGCGCGCCAGGGAGCCCAGGCGCGCCCTGGTGGGTTGTGCCCTCCTCGGCCCACCTCCGGTGCCCCTCTTCTGGTATATAAGTCATTTTGACCTAGAAAAAATAAGGAGTGGACTTTTGGGACGAAGTGCCGCCGTCTCGAGGCAGAACTTGGGCAGGAGCACTTTTGCCCTCCAGCGGAGCGATTACGTCAGGCGAACTTCCCTCCCGGAGGGGGAAATCATCGTCATCATCATCACCAACAACTCTCCCATCTTGGGGAGGGAAATCTCCATCAACATCTTCAACAGCACCATCTCCTCTCAAACCCTAGTTCATCTCTTGTGTTCAATCTTTGTACCGGAATCTTAGATTGGTGCTTGTGGGTGACTAGTAGTGTTGATTACATCTTGTAGTTGATTACTATATGGTTTATTTGGTGGAAGATTATATGTTCAGATCCATTATGCTATTTAATACCCCTCTGATCTTGAGCATGATTATCATTTGTGAGTAGTTACTTTTGTTCTTGAGGTCACGGGAGAAATCCTGTTGCAAGTAATCATGTGAACTTGATATGTGTTCGATATTTTGATGATATGTATGTTGTGATTCCCTTAGTGGTGTCATGTGAACATCGACTACATGGCATTTCACCTTATTAGGGCCTAAGGGAATGCATTGTGGAGTAGTTATTAGATGATGGGTTGCGAGAGTGACAGAAGCTTAAACCCTAGTTTATGCGCTACTTCGTAACAAAAGTTTAATGCTATGGTTAGATTTTATCTTAATACTTTTCTCGTAGTTGCGGATGCTTGCGAGGGGGTTAATCATAAGTAGGAGGTTTGTTCAAGTAAGAATATCACCTAAGCACCGGTCCACCCACATATCAAATTATCAAAGTAGCAAAGACGAATAAAACCAACATGATGAAAGTGACTAGATGAAATTCCCGTGTACCCTCAAGAACGCTTTGCTATTTATAGGAGACCGTTTTGGCCTATCCTTTGCCTCAAAAGGATTGGGCTACCTTGTTGCACTTTTGTTACCGTTACTTGCTCGTTACAAATTATCTTGATATCAAACTACTCGTTACTTATAATTTCAGTGCTTGTAGAGAATACCTTGCTGAAAACCACTTGTCATTTCCTTCTGCTCCTCGTTGGGTTCGACACTCTTACTTATCGAAAGGACTACGATTGATCCCCTATACTTGTGGGTCCTTAGTGGTGACCTTTGATGCCCAGTGTATGTAATCTGCTGTCTGGTTGCCCTTTATCATCACTGGCGGTGAACTTTGATGCCCAGGGATGTAATATGCTCTAATTTCTTTGTTGTATAGTCTAGGTTTATTCTTCGTCATGATGCTATAATTTATTTGCTGTATATGCTGTCGTCGCTCTGTGAAAAGGTCATAAGCTTCGATTGGAGCGCAATAGGCCAATACGATAGGCTTATATATATATATAAAAATCGGTACTAGAACTGGTCGGCCGCCAATCGCTAAAAATGGGCCGAATCGTGGGCTTATCTTGGGCCATTAGCAGGCCTAGACTTAATCTAGCCCACATTAGATTTGGGCCTTAAAAAGGCCGAGTAAACCGCTTGCCTTAATTGGGCCAGAAAATAAAATGGGCTTTTAACAGGCTGAGTTGTAGATTGAGCCTGAATTGTGCCGAATAAATCACGGGCCGACAGCAGGCTGGAATATACATCAACCCATTATTGGACCAGAGGTATGACGGGCCATTAACAAGCCGAAATGTAGTTGGGCCTTGGTTGGCCCAATCACATGACGGGCTAAAAGCAGGTCGGATGCAAAGCGGGCCAACATTAGGGCCTTTAACGGGCCGATAGGCAGTTTGGGCTAAAATGTATCCAGGAAGACTACGGACCGTTGAGAGGCCGAAAGTCACTACGGACCAGAATTAGGCCCAGATGCAGCTCGGGCCTTTAAATGGCCGAAAGTGTAATCGGGCCGAAAGCGGCCCATATGTACATAGGGCCGCTGACAGGCCGAAACTAATATCGGGCTGAACTGTTAAATGGGCCATTAAGAGGCCGAAGAGCAAATCAGGCCCTCAATGGGCCCAAAGGCACAGTAGCTGTTAACGGGCCGTATCTGTTATGGGCCGTAATTTGTCCCAAACTATTGCAGGCTTTTAATGGGCCATATCTGATGTGGGCCATCATTTGGCCCAAAACACGACAGGTCGTGAGCGGGCCAGATCTGACATGGGCCGTAAACTGGCACATAATATTGTAGGCTTTTAATGGGCCATATCTAATGTGGGCCATCATTTGGCCCAAAACACGACAGGCCGTGAGTGGGCCAGAACTAACATGGGCCGTAATTTCACCTAAAGCATGGCGGGCTGTTAACGGGCTGGCCCACTAGTGTCTGAAAAATATTGTGGGCCTTTGGCTGGGCCAGCCTTTTTAACTTAAATGGGCCACTGTTGGGCCTTGCCACATGTCGACGCATCATAGGCGCGTCCTGTCCATTGGACGGTTGACATCTATACCAACAGGTAGCTGACGCGTGGTTCACCCGGCCAATGAGAATTTTACACATGGAAAATCTCCATTGGTCTTGGCTGTTAACGGGTTATCGAATCCAAAACCGGACCCGATAGCATAACGGTGACCCGTTACGGTGGATGCCATGTGTCGGTTTCCCTTGACGAAAGCACTTCCATGACGCGTCATTATCGTCATGGAAGTGGACACTTCCGTGATGATAATTTGAGTATTATCATGGAACACTTCTACGATAGCACAGGTATGACTATCTTGATTCTGTCATAAAATCGTCATGGATGCACATGCATGACAGAAAACGTGACCTACTGTGACAAACACGTATCATCACGGAAGTGTTTTTTTTGTAGTGTATGCCTTGAATGGTCATCATAACTATGCACAATTCTGTCAATTGCCCAACAGTAATTTGTTTACGCACCAATGTTATGCTTATGAGAGAGATGCCTCTAGTGAACCTATGGCCCCCGAGTCCATTCTCAATTATTATCAAGAAATCCTACAACTACCTTGGTGTTTTATTTTATTTTATTTTTATTTTATTTGTTGCCTATCACTACTAGATTTGATACTTGCATCTGGCAAGAACAAGGGGAGTGACGACCCACTTGCCTTTGTTGGGTGCAAGCATTTGCTTTGTGTGCGTGCATGTACTGTTCACATTGTTTGGGTGCCATCTCCTTCTGGTTCGATAATCTTGGTTCTTTACTAAGGGAAATACTATATGCTACTATACTGCTTCACCCTTCCTCTTCAGGGAAATAAAACTACTCTGTCACGAGTAGCACCGTCCATGTAGCCTCGCATCGCTACCACCCCAGCACCTTGTCGTTGAAGCCGCAAAGCCGTGGTCCACCGACACCCCGCACGACTGTGAGAAACGTGACTCATCTTCCACCTCCGGCCCGGATGAGGAACTGCAGCCTCCCGCCACCTCCGGTATGGAGTAGGACCACTCGCCACAATCGTCACCCGCTCCAAGGGACAACCTTGCAATAACCCCAACCCCTCAGGCCTAGATCGAACTTGCCCCTTCGCATTCATCTCCAACACTGGCACCACTGCTTGCCCACAACACAGAGGTGGCCAGACGGCTGCTGCTCGCCAGGATCTCCTTCCTGGACGGGCCTTTTCACTGCAGCCGCCCCATGGTCATGTGCTCTCATCACCGCCACCACATTGCGTCGATGTGCCACCATGGTCCACCTCTCTGCTGCCTTCCCGCCAAAATCCTTTACTCCTCCACACTCCCCGTCGTGCACCGACGAAGACCACCTAGTTCTCCAACCGCCGACAGCACTACCACCCACACTACCCGGTGATGTCCCACCTACGCGCGAAGGGGGACCATCAGGAAGCGCCGCCATCACCTGCCGCCTTCAACTACCGGGCATGGCTGCCACCGCTGGCGCTGGTAGCGATCGGGAAGAGGAGATAGGGCGCCTCTTTTTTAGGGTTTGGGGTCCTCCAAAGTTGCTCACGTGAGCGCCTGGGAGGAGAGGGGAAAGTCTGAACTAGTCCATTCAGAGAAACTTCAGTCCTATATGATGTCCTAGGCATAACCCACCACCAGATCCAGAACGAGCACAAGACATGTGCTACTTCACACCAAACTGGATGGCGTGACAAACACCTGTCCGGCTGTTAGTGTGATCTACTTCAAGTGTACCACCTACAACCAACCGCCAGCCATATACGCTACAAATTGAGAGAAAACCCGATAGGTCTATCCGTTGATGCAACACACTATCGACGTTGTGCTGCCTCACAGTAGTGCCTAGCTCCATCGTGTCAACTGCCGCCACCCACACTCCTGCAGAAGCCGCCTCCTCACTCGCGAAGGAACATCTCTGAGGAACACTTTCCACCTTTGATAGAAAGGTGGCGCTGCCGCCATTGTGGGATGGCAAAGTCGACAGGGAGCTAAGACCCAGAGCATAGTCTTGTCAGGGCAACTTCAACGCGGTACACCAAATCGCTTCTAAATGTTTGTACCGGACTATCTGGACATCTTTTGCCATCCAACGCCCGTCACCAAATCTGTCCAGACTGGTCTGAACATCCAAAATCCCACAAATCAGAACCAAACATAGGGGTAGTTTGTGGACGCCTGGATCTCCTACATGTATGCATCTGACACGCTCGGCCCACCCAAAAATCTTCACTGACACGTCTGCTCTTGAACCCTCCGCCTGCATTCATGCTACTCAAAGCAAACGCGACCGGGCAGCCGCCTACCTACATTGATGTTGGTCCGACGGACATGACCAGAGGTTTGACCGACCAACATTCACTCTGAAGTGTCGACCGAGAGGCCTATTCTAGCCGCTGCGCATGCATTGAAGTGGCGTCGGTCCACCTGTTATAGCTATTTAAGCCGGGGGGTGGACACAATGCCCTACCCGCACCATAGTTGCTCCTCTCACCTCCTCTCCCGCGCACACCTCCACAACTGACCTTCGCAATGGGCAAGTCCGATAGGAGCAAGTGGTTCTTCGCGCGCTCCTCGAATCCGATGGTAGCTTCAAATAGTGGTGTCACCGCCCAAGTCTCCCAACCCATCGATGTTGGTGGTGTCCATTTTGGTGTACAGTGTTGGAGTTGCCTTCAATTCTTGGTTTATGTCACCTGCGGAGTCACCGAAATGAGTGACTCGGGAGGCAACTTTTTTATACGGGGTTTGCTTTGATCGCAAAACATACTCTAGACGTGAAAACACATCAGAAGCTTGAAATATGTTCCTCACTCACTATGGCTTGTGTCAGCCTGACCTGGTAAAGCCATAGCCCTTTTTATCATGGTAACATGGTTCTCATTTCATATAATAAGAATTAAGTTATCAACCTTGAAAAACTGTAGAACTCTAGCCTTTACATAAAGCATTCGCAGCCAAGAAGGCACATACATTCAAGACTGAAGAACCCCTGAGCTTGACGCCAACGCCCGTCACCTGTCTCCTGCACCACCAGCACCAACCATTAATAGAAATGTGATGGATCACCTCTTCACCTGAGCTCGACGCAGATCCATCGCTGACATGCAGCTTTTCGGACATCCAAAGTAGCCTACCAAAGCCGAAGTCATCATCGTTGAAAGAATCTGGCCGAAGTAGCACTCTGACACGCCATCGAACTCCAGTTCTCGCACCCCTGCTCAACGATGATGTTTGTGGAGGAAACCATACCTGCCAGCCGCCAACCATGAACCAAGCACATGAACCACCGTCTTCTAGTTGTCGTCGACGCATACCATAATCTACATCCGCCCCTCAACTACCTCCTAAACCCGTGCCTATACTGAATAAAACTTTGTCGGAGCCTGAGGATACAAGTCCATCATAGGGATGTCGTCACCGCCACACCATACCCACTTGAACAAACTAGCAACCAGATCCATCACCCACCAACAAGCAGAACTCCTTGTCAAGAAAGGATCTGAAGCTTTATTATTTGGCGCCGTCGTGACCTTTGCCAAAACCATGACGTTGAACGACCAAAACTCTAATCTACTAATAAACCCTAAAATCTAAAGATACACGATCCCGCCCATGCGGGATCCAACAATCCCTGATCACCAACCTTTGAGAGTTCATCGGCGGAGAAGAGCCGCTAGAGGACGACATCGGCGGAGAAGAGCCATAGGGGGCAAAATTTCATGTTTTGACCCTTATGGGCTAGTTTAGCCGGATCTGACCCTGGTTGAAAAAAAATCAGGATCTGACCCTTTCGGCTACCGCCAAGGCCGCCAGCGGTAGCTTTTAACAACCTACCGCCGCCCTACCTAGCGGTAGGGGGGTGACGGCCGTTAAGCCGTTAACGGCTGCTTGCGTGGCAAAGGAGCCTACCACCAGGGGCGCCGGTGGTAGGTCGATACACCCTACAACCAGGGACCCTGGCGGTAGGGTCGCATGAAGGATACGGTGGTGGGGCCCACCCACCACCCATCCACCCAACCATCTTCTTCCCCTCGAGCTCAAGCCCTCTCCCCCTTTTCTCCCCCACTAAAGCACCCTCTAGATCCTCCTCCATTGCTTGAGATTTGTCCGGAGGATCCTGGGCATTTGCATCACCCAAGGTACCTCTCCCACTCCCCCTTCTTTTGGTTGGTTGGAATCACCTAATTTGGTTGGAATCAACTAGTTTTGCAAACCCTAGTTATTGCTCAAGTTCTTGCATTTTTGGTGCATTTTTGGTTTGCCTAAGTATTGTGTGTCAATCCTTGTTGTGGGAAGCTAGATTTTGTGTAAGGGTTAGTGATTTAGTTAGGGAAGGGTTAGGGTTAGGATTAATGGTATGATTAAGGTATACTAATTATTTGATTCAAAGTATGCATATTGTAGATAGTTCATCCATATGAAATGGCCGGCCCATGGATGACTCAATTTTTTCCATTGTTTTTAGATCGATAAACTAGTCAATGTGCATTACTTGGACAAGGTGGCATTTATGAATGGAAATGCCGATGAAGGGGGGGAGGCCATGGTTTTTGACACAAGCCCAAGCTATGATGATATTGTAGTGAAAGTGAGAAGCGTCTTAAATTGGATTAACCAAAGTGATGAGGTGAAGCTTATTGGGAGGTATGATGTGGGAGTGGGAGTAAAGTCCGATTAAAGAGTATGCCCATCACCTCCCAATTGCATTGGAATGTGTATAAGAATAAAGTTGAGGAATCACAAGACAAGTCACATGAGTTATTTGCCACAAAGGTTGAAGTTCCTCGGCTACTACTCGACTTGAACCAGAATGCGTCCTCCCCAATACATGATAGTGTCATGGTGTATGTCCACAATGCTTGTAGCCAACCACCAAGTAGCCAACCAAATGAAGAGGATATCAATGCTAGAGCCATAGTAGTTCGAGGTGATGATATTGATCATGTTGGAGATGAGTCCATTGCTCATGTTGATGAAGATGCCATTGTTCATGTTGATGAAGATGCCATTGCTTATGTTGATGAAGATGCTATTGCTCAAGATGATGTGTATGCGGAACGAGAAGAGGGGGGTTACAATCCCATTGGTGACTTGGATGTCATTGTGCATCAACAAGACATGGACCGTAACCTCCCTTATAGCCATATGTGTAGGTATGAGTCGGATGATGAGGGCCCACCGGAAGAATTGGATGAGGATGGATTCACAGCGCAAGAAAATCAAGTCTACAAGAAGGTCAATGGCAAGGAAAGAGGACCCTCTTTGTTTCGTGATCTTAGTCTTGCCGACAAGGCCGTTGTTGATGGTGGCCTGAGGTTGGGTTTGGTCGAACCATCAATTTGCCCGAGGATGGGTGATCCAAGGCCACCGGATGAGGATGAGAATGCTCATTTGAAGAAAGGGATCAAGTTTGGTTGTTTGCAAGAGTTCAAGATATGGTTGAGTGACTACACCATTCGGAACCATACGCCGTACTTGTTGCTCATTCCAACCAAAATGTGCGCTACACAATCAAATGTGACAAAGAAGGTTGCCCATGGAAGGTCCGTGGAAGAAAGATTAATGAAACCGGGTAATGGGAGTTGAAGAGTTGTGTGGCCACCCATGAGTGCATACCGCCGGACAAAGCGGACCAAAGCAAGGGACACCGTCAACTCACGTCCGAGTATCTAGGCTACAAATTGTTGAATGAGATATCTCACGATCCAACCGTGAAGGTGAAGTTCCTCATGAGTTCGGTCTTCGAACGATTCGGGTACGAGGTCAAGTATGGAAAGGTGTGGATGGCCAAGGCAAACACTATAAGGATGTTGCATGGTGATTATGCCACCGCGTACAATATTCTTCCTAGAATGTTGGGAGCCATTGCTCATCGGAACCCGGGCATGCGCCATAGGGTCGAGTCAATTAAGGGAGTGTTTCATCGTGCTTTTTTTTGGAGCTTTGGGCAATGCATCGAGGCATTTAGGCATTGTCGCCCCGTCTTGTCAATTGATGGCATGTTCTTGACAGGCAAGTACAAGGGCACGTTGATGGTGGCAATGGCTCACTCGTCCAATGACAACGTGTTGCCGGTGGCATTTGTGTTGGTGCCTTCCGAGCACGATGACAACTGGGAGTGGTTTATGGATCATGTGAGGACGAAGGTGATTGGCCCCAAAAGAGAGGTGTGCATCATATCGGATCGCCATCATGGGATTCTCAAAGCAATAGAAGTTGACATTCTAGGCTATCCAAAGATCCAACACCGTTGGTGCATGAGGCACTTTGTGGCAAACTTTTACCGGGCATGCAAGAGTAAGGAGTTTTGCAAGGATCTTACCCATGTTTGTGTGGCATTCAACATCAACACATTCCAAATCCGCTATGATAAACTATTCAAGGTGTTGGAGAAGAACAAAGGAGGGAGAGAATTCTTGACAAGGCATCTTTCGGATAAGCATAAGTGGTCACGTGCTCATGGCAGAGGTTTGAGATACGGAGGCATGACAAGTAACATGGTGGAATGCTTCAACAATGTGCTCAAGGGTGTCCGTTCCTTGCCGGTGACTGCAATAGAGAAATATACTTTCTTCAAGCTCAACGAGTATTTTTCGAGGAATTCCGAAGTCATCGCCAAGTGGATAGGTGAAAAGATGGAGTTTCCCTTCAAAGTTCAGGATTGGTTGAAGAATCAAGCGCGCAAGTCCTCGCGTCAACAAATCATTAGTTTCAATGAAAAAGAAATGATCTACCAAGTCGATGAGCTGGGTGGCACAACAAGGGATGGCGTGACGTACGGTGGGGTAGCGTACGAGGTGCACCTCAAGAACCGGTGGTGTTAGTGTGAGAGACCTCACAAGTATCATTGGCCTTGCTCGCACGTGATGACCGCGGCAAGGGCGAGAAACTTGAACGTATCCGATGGTACCACCGTGCGGTTGCATGAGTTCACATTGGAACAAACGAGGTTGACATGGGTGCCTTGGTTCCGTCCCTTCCTCGATCAGTCACAGTGGCCTGAGTATGATGGGCCACACATCATTCTCGATCCAGAACTTATGGTGCCTACAAATGGAAGAAGAAGAAAGAAGAGGTTTAGGAGTGACATGGATGATCTAGCTGGATACACCGGAATGAAACAATTTGGTAGCGTCCATTTCATGGAGGCGCCAGACATCAACAGTTGTGGTCAATGTGACGAGCCGGGACACAATGTTAGGAAATGCACCAAAAGGCCACGGGCCGATGCCAACACTCCCACTAGTCAAATGGGTGGCCGAAGAGGAGGTTCCGGTGGCACACGAGGAGGTAGGAGTGGTGCCCGTGGAGGACGGACGAATCTTAGAGGTAGTGGACGAGGAGGCACTATTGGTGGGCGTGGAGGACGGTCGAGTCTTAGAGGAGCCGGTGGTCGTGGTTCCGGTGGTCGTGGTCGTAGGACGCGAAGGATTGATAGAGGAAGGCCTATTGTCATTTTGCTTAACCCGGATGGTTGAAATAATATGAATGGTAATTATTATTTTTTGACTTAATTCGTTCTTGTTTATTGTTTTTCTTGCATCTATACATGCTTATTTACTTTACTAACAACCAAATTTTTCTTCATAGGCATGGCTTCATCCGGTTCCATGACGAGGCCCCCGTGTGCTAACCGCGAGGATATGCCGGACAAGTGGGTAGACACCAAGTTGGACAAGGTGAAGGAGAAAGATATGAAAACTCCATCATGCTGGTGTGGAGATGTTTGCAAAGTGAAGGTATCCACCGACCGCAAGAAGTCATGGACAGAAGGAAGAAGGTTTTTTTGTTTGTCCCAACTATGCGTATGATCGTCCTCGTCCAACTCACGCCTATGATGTACTGCCGGTATGTTGTTCAAGTTCAAAGAGTATTCTCAATGTTGCTTCAACTTGAACCTATATTACTAATAACCAAATTTGTTCTTCCTACGTAGTCGCCGCCTCCACTTTGCAAGTACTTCACATGGATAGATCAAGATGTGCCAGAAGATGTAAAAAAGGATCAACATCGAGATTGTCTTAGGAGGCAGCGGTTGTTTGAAGAAGCATTTGAGAGAGCCTTGGATGAAGAGCGTCGTCAAAAGGAGAAGATGGAGGGAAAGAAGTGTGAGGAGGAGAGGGCACGCAAGGAGAAGGTTGCTTGTGAAGAGGAGAGGGCAAGAAAGCTTGCAAGGGCTCGTGAAGCCCAAGAGGAGGATGAGGCGCGCGACAAGAAAGGAAAATGGCCTCGTGTGACCCAATAAGGCTCTATCGTGCAAGATGGCATGAACTATGTCTTTGATTTGAAAACTTGTCATGAACTATGTCTTTGGTTTCAAAACTTGTCACGAACTATGTCCTCAATTCGATAACTTGTCATGAACTATGTACTTAATTTGCAAATCATGGACTACGTTAGCCTTATTTTTTCCATGACTGTGCACTAATTTGTTTTGCTGTGATTTTTTGCTGTTGTGCTTTGATTATGTGCTATAAAAATAGAGGATACTCTATTTCCAAGACCTACCGCCAGGGGGGTACGGCGGTAGGCTAAAGAACTCTACCGCCAGGGATCCTGGCGGTAGGGCAGATGCCCTCCAGTGCAAGTTTTCTGAGGCGAAAACGAGGCATTTTCCAGCGGTAGGGTTAGCTACCCTACCACCAAGGACCCTAGCGGTAGGGTAGCAAGATTTCTGAGACAAAAACGAGGCACTTTTCTGCGGTAGGGTTGGCTACCCTACCGCCGAGGGGCCTGGCGGTAGGGTAGCAACATTTCTGGTGCCAAAATGAGGCACTTTTCTGCGGTAGGGTTGGCTACCCTACCGCCGAGGGCCCTGGCGATAGGGTAGCAAGATTTCTGCAACCAAGATTTCTGCAACCAGAATGAGGCATTTTTCAAATACCAATGACATGCATAAATAACATCACATCATTACATCAAGTTCCATCTACCAAATTTAAATTACTTAGAGCAAGGTCCAAATGGCAAGTATCCAAATGACAAGTGTTCTACACCGGGAAATAGCTCCTGAACATTTTGATACGCTCAATTTGTGCATCACGCTCTGGATTTGTCCTGAGTCGAATATCATTGGGTCTAGCCCAATGGATCAACACATCCTTCACCTCACGGAACCACGCCCATCAAGCACGTCGGTCCGGGTTCTCAGACACTCCCTGTTTGATTGGCCATCCAATAACCTGCCCGGGTCTTGTCAAGTCGAACTCGCGGAATTCATCAAGGCTTACGGAGAACCCTATCTCCATTGCCAAAGAGTGTTTACAATCATCTTCCTTCTTCTGCACCTCATCAAGAATCTTCTCTTTTTCTTTCACGAGCTCTTCAGGGTACTCACAAACCTGATACTTGCTGAACTAACCGTGTTTGCCTCCTCAACACTCTTAATCCATTGTTCAAGCTGCCTCATCATACTAAGGCGTCGGTTCTCTTCACACTGCTCATATATCTACAAACTCGACTTGTTTTCCATCCTACATGAATGTTATGTTAGGTAACTTCAAATGGCATAACTCAAATCAAATGACATACAACAAACACACAACATAGCTTACTCAAAATGACATAAAGCACGAAGTTCTCAAAGAGTTCAAATGACAAAGGTTACATAAAACATAAGGATGAGTTCAACTAAAGTACAAAGGAAATGATAAAGGGTACGTGCAATTATAGTTCAGATGACTCTATGGCATCATGTAGTTCAAACCACTCTTATTCGGCCATCAACACAATGTCTCTGTCGTACAGTCCCGGGTTGCAAAAAATAACATCCCTTCTTTCAAGGACCCAACCCCAACGGGAAGATTGCCTCGGTATCGACGATGATGCCTGCCTAACTACCCAGTCAATGATCTGGCCAGGGTTTTTCAAGTCCAGCTGAGTGTATTCTTCGCTTGTTGTGCACAATGCAATTTGCATTGAAAGATCACGTCTATGACATTTCTCCTTTCTCCTCAGCTTGTTTATGTTTTTCTCTTTTTCTTTGATCACCTTCTCGCTATCGTCGTGCTTGCATACATAGTACTTAGAAAAGTCCCTTGAAGCCGCATTCAACGCATAAACGGAGTTGACCCACTCCGTCATCTTTTCCTCAATGAGTTCGTGTCCAAGCTTCGCCGCCGCCTCGGCAGAAGTCTCAAAGAAAACGATTGGTCCCATCCTACAATTCGAGGGGTAACTATAACGGTCATCATAGGCATAACCTTAACCATAATCCTAACCATAACCCTAACCCTAACCCCTAACCCCTAACAAAACCCTAAATGATAGATCTTGGTACACCCAACAATGCTAGTCACACAATACATAGTCAAAACACAAACATTACCCTAAATGCATCATATACATTGATTTCACCACAACAAAATCATGAACTAGGGTTTGCAACAAAGTGAGCAAAATACATGATTTCAACCAACCAAAATTAGGGGAAGTGAGGGAGGTACCTTGGGTGATGAAAGTGCTCCGGATCCACCGGACAAATCTCAAGCAAATGAGAGAGATTTGAGAGGGCCTTATGTGAGGGGAAGAGTGGAGAAGAGGAGTTGAGCTTGAAAGAGACAGGGGAATGGGTGGGGGAGCACAGCCCCCACCCCACAACCCTGGGGGGGGGGGGGGGGGGGGGGGGGGGGGGGGGGGGGGGGGGGGGGGGGGGGGGGGGGGGGGGGGGGGGGGGGGGGGGGGGGGGGGGGGGGGGGGGGGGGGGGGGGGGGGGGGGGGGGGGGGGGGGGGGGGGGGGGGGGGGGGGGGGGGGGGGGGGGGGGGGGGGGGGGGGGGGGGGGGGGGGGGGGGGGGGGGGGGGGGGGGGGGGGGGGGGGGGGGGGGGGGGGGGGGGGGGGGGGGGGGGGGGGGGGGGGGGGGGGGGGGGGGGGGGGGGGGGGGGGGGGGGGGGGGGGGGGGGGGGGGGGGGGGGGGGGGGGGGGGGGGGGGGGGGGGGGGGGGGGGGGGGGGGGGGGGGGGGGGGGGGGGGGGGGGGGGGGGGGGGGGGGGGGGGGGGGGGGGGGGGGGGGGGGGGGGGGGGGGGGGGGGGGGGGGGGGGGGGGGGGGGGGGGGGGGGGGGGGGGGGGGGGGGGGGGGGGGGGGGGGGGGGGGGGGGGGGGGGGGGGGGGGGGGGGGGGGGGGGGGGGGGGGGGGGGGGGGGGGGGGGGGGGGGGGGGGGGGGGGGGGGGGGGGGGGGGGGGGGGGGGGGGGGGGAGGCTCTGGCGGTAGCCTTTGCTGGGGTGCGGTGCCTATGGCGGTTGCCGAAAGGTCAAATCTCGAAAAAAAATCATCGGGGGTTAGATCCGGCTAAACTATACCAAAAGGGTCAAAACACGAAATTTGGCACCCGCAAAAAAAAACACGAAATTTGGCTGTCATAGGGTTAGGTTTTCGTGGGACAAAAAAAAAAGTTCACAAAGCCGTAGGCCTTCGTCGTCGTTGGGCGGCACCGCTCACGTGGCTGGGCCGTAGCCCTACGTATGCGTCACACGCACACTGACTGCAGTGGTGTCCTGCACGGCAGCGCTCTTCATCCTTCTCATCCCTTCCCGTCCATTCCCCCGCACCCCAGACCCATCCCCATCCCCATCCCCGCCACCTACCTGCTTCGGCATCGGCCAGAGCGCCAAGCCCACCACTCCCAAAAGCGGAGCAGCCCTCCCTCCTCCTCCTGCTAATCTTGGGTCCGTTCGTCCGTCCGTCCGTCCGAGGCAGGAGGGCGCGGGTTCGGAGGCGCACGCGATCGATCGCGATTGGAGTGCCGATCGCGCCGCCGGAGGTTCGAGGGCGGGCGGTTGGAGGCGATGGGGCGGCTCTTCCTGATGCACCTCGAGGGGAACGCCTACAGCTGCAAGTTCTGCCGCACCCACCTCGGCCTCGCCGCCGACATCATCTCCAAGGTGCCCCTCCCTTCCCTCCTTCGTTCCCTTCTCGGCTCTCGCGACCGAATCCCCTTCCTGATTGCTTGTTGCGCGGGGTCTCATGGCGGATGTGACTGACAGCGGCGTGTTTTCTCCTTCTTGCAGAACTTCCATTCCAAGCACGGCAAGGCGTATCTCTTCAACAGGGTGTAAGTGGCTCTCCCCTTCCCTGCCCCTTGATTTCTTCCTCGACTTTGCTGAATTTTGAGGCCGGGGGCTGCGTGTCGGCCGGAATTTGTGGGGGAAACAATGAGAATCTGCTAGGCGGTTGCTCATCTCGTCTGGGCGATTCGGCGTTTCTTGAAAACGGATTCGGACGCCGGGACACTCGCGTGCTCCGTTCTACAACCGCCAAGAACAATGAGGAATCTGAAACGTGTTGCAGATGCTAACGCATACGCTGCTACTCGTAGGCCACAGCCGCTTTTGGGACGAAGGGAAAGTAAATCGGGTAGGACGTTGCATAGGATGGGATCTCTCGCTTTCTCGCTTGAGAAGAAATGGTAAAGAATCCAAGGGCAAGGAATGGTGGTTTCAGCCTTTTCGCTCAAAATTTCCTGTCATCTTCTTTTCATGGAGCGATTGATATACCTAGTATACTATGTTAGACATTCTGAACTTGCCAAATAAGCCTTGATGTTCCAGGAGTAGTTCAGTCAGGCTGGTTCCGATGCTGATTCTAACATTCTCCATCCTAAGATATAATTGACTTCCGATGCAGTCTTAATGTTATCTACTTGCATGAACAACACTCCTTATGTTTGATCCCCTATGTGATCCTGAGCAGCTAAAGTTACTAAGTACACAACCACTCAACATGTTTGTAGTCGATCCCTGATTCATGCAACTGCAAATCGCTAAAGTTATCAGCATCCAACAATACAGTGACTAGATGTCCATGGACCTTCAGGGCCAGTTTGTTGATGAGTAAAAGATACTATGTCACAACTCACCTAAACTTTTGCCTCCATCTTGTTTGCTAGATCAACAAATCAAGTATCAACTATGTAACCTACTAGTTACCACTGAATACTGATACTTGAGGCTCACTAGTGGAAAGTGGAAGGCAGAGGCAAAATATGCAGAGTTTTTCTGCATTATCTGACTCTTGTTCGCTATTTACACTTGCTGGTTGCTTCGGTAGGAAAGGAGTGGGGGGGGGGGGGGGGGGGGGGGGGGGGGTGCTCCAACAAGAAGCCATTGGGGTCAAAGAGGTTGCCACCGCAATCAGAATTATATCACCCATAATAGTTTAGGTGCCTTGCGCCGAGTTGTCCCCTTGGGTCTCTACCTGGTCTTTTTCATTTGTTACCTCCTGACCGGTTTAGGAGTTTTTCCTGAGCTTAACTCTGTTACCTCAGGTCTCCTTAACTGATTGATGTATTGGCAAAGCACATCAAAAAATACATTGGCAGTGCCCTGTTACCATTGAAACGAGAGATCTGATCTGGGTCATTAAACTGCAAATCAAGATCTTCCATCAGATACACCAGCTTTCTCCTCAATTTGGATCTTCGATATAAGCTCATCCCTAACCAGGAGACAAAAATGATAGCGTAGTCATAGGCAGCAAAACACATATCTCTGTAGGCTTTGAAAAGAAATACATACCTGACATATCCATTCGTTGCCACTGTGAATACTCCAATGTAGTAGCCTGATAGATAATAATCGGCGGTTATTGTTGAAACTTCAGACGTTGTGGGGAGTGTCTATCCCTCAATGAACTGAGAAATGAGAAACAACTAGTTCACAGTTGCAATCTTGTGAACTCTGACTTTCCATGTAACAGCTTTGGAAGTGTGCAACTGGCAGATATAGACTTTCTGTGCAACTATTGACTTGATAGCATTCAACTTGGCCGAGTGAGAAATAAGTGTAGTTGGAAATAGCAATTCCACTAAAATATAAGTGGTACTGTGCTCTTTAATAAGCAGTGATCTAACATTTTAGTGCTTTCTTCACCGGTTTAGCCCAGTAACAAAATGCTGGTATTCTGAGATGAGTTGAACTGTTTACAAAACGCTATCCTCCAGCAGATTTGTGGTTAACTCATGTATCTTGTGGCAGTGTCAATGTTACATCTGGTATAAACGAGGATCGCATGATGATGACAGGGCTGCATACTGTTTCCGATATCTTCTGTGTTGGTTGTGGATCCATTGTTGGATGGAAATACGTAAGATCTTCTGATGGTTATTTTGCGATATCCTGTGCATTGCCTGTCCGTCCATCCTCTAAGCTGTATGGTGCCCCTGCTCTAGGAGGCTGCACATGAGAAGAGCCAGAGGTACAAGGAAGGAAAGTTTATTCTGGAGAGGTGACCACCTTAACTAACATCTTTGTGATGGCGTTGAAACAAACGAATTCAGGTACTAGAGTTTCTAATAGTTGAATCTTTTCTTTGTGGTGGATTGAGCAGGTTTAAGGTGTCGGGCCCTGATGGTAGCCACTACTGGGGGGGCACACATGATGCTCATCATGGGGATGGAAGCGACACCGATGACTTATGAAGCGCGTCCGACGTGCGAAAACCTGCAGTTCATCCCTGTAAATAACCCTGGAGTCGGGCCTTAGTTACTCCGGGGGGGCTCGCTTCCATTCAAAAGCGTCCCTCCGGCGTAAAAATTATTAATTCTAGGTGATATTCTCCCAGTAAGCTGTCTGGGAGACCTAATACCTTCTGTATATGAACGAATGTATCATGTAGCCCCTAAAAGCTGTTTGTTGTGTTGCTGGAATGCCAATAAATTATGTTTCTGAAGTGATCTAATCTGCCAGGTGGTTCAACTGTATGTTCCATTCTTCTTCTCGAAAAGGGAATTTTGGGCATGTTTGGTTGGTGACCAACTTTGCCACACTATTTTTGCCACACTTGTCTTTTTTTAAGAAGCTTCCTCTTTGATTTTATTTAACTGAAACCATGATGTCTTTTTACAAACTACCAAAAGAAAGCAACAGTGAAAGTAGGATACCTGGAGCGCAACATAGAACTCATGTTTTGGGCATCCACAAGCCGGATCCTTGGAACATGAGATGAAAATACCCAGGTTTAACAGGCATTTCAGGCAACAATTCAAACACTGCCTCTGCAACTATCAGCAAGTGCCAAATATACATTAGTACATTGCCAACAAAACATTCCCTAAAACACCAGCATATGAAGTCTATAGCAGAGGTGCTGTAATAGACGTACTAGGAAGATGCAGCAGCACTTCAGAGCCATATACCGCTTCGAAGACTTCACTTGCTATCATTTCGAGCACTCTTGATTTTCCTGTTTTTTCTGCAAAATCACCCAATCGTTAAGTCATCTAGCAATCATGTTAACAACAACAACACAAGGTCTGTTATTATCAAACACAACACTATTTCTCGATTTCCAAACTGTAAAATGACAGATGGTTTCAATTAAATAAAAATTAGAAATAAAGCTCTATTTATTACTCCTTCCGTCCGAAAATACTTGTCGGAGAAATGGATGTATAAGAAAAAAAAAACAAATGGTTTTCAGGCAGGGCGTGATAGTGCGCGCGGACTACACCACTGGTGACTGGAGATTGTTCATGGACGACTGGTCCTATGTTGCTCCCACAGAAACTGTAAAGTGACAGTTCGAGGGAGGATTGCCTGAAATGTGTGATACATATACTAGTATTTTTGTGAAATATACTCTACAGCCAATGAGCCAAGGAAACAAAAGGTTTGCCTTGTGCTTGATCCAGTGGGTCTCATCGAGCATCCGGCGATGCATCCATCATACGCTTGGAGATCTGGTCCAAAAAAACACGCCGTGCCGTGTGCACGTATCCGTGTCTGCACGAGCAGCAGTGATGCATCGCCATCAGGGATGGACACAATAATGCCCCGCCGTGCCCCTGCCCAACTCGCCGCACACATGTCAACACCACCCCGACCCAGCTACGCTACGCTGGATCCGATTTAATGAGTGGTGTGCTGGAAAAGTCCAATCTGAGCCCGAGCTCAAATGAGCTCGGGTGAACAGTAAATCGAAAAAACATTTAAAAAATGTTCAAAAAATTCTGAAAATTTTTCGTGGTAAACTTTGACAAATGTTCAAACTGCTTGCAAAATTTCATCTTCAGATCACATTCGTACAAGGCGTGGCAAAAAAAAACAAAATCAGTGCTCCAAAATGCGTTGAAAGTAGCATTTTCAGAGCATCGATTTTGTTTTTTTTTTGTCACGCCTTCCACGAATGTGATCTGAAGATGAAATTTTGCAAGCAGTTTGAACATTTGTCAAAGTTTACCACGAAAAAATTTCAGAATTTTTTTAACATTTTTTAATTGTTTTTTCGATTTACTGTTCACCCGAGCTCATTTGAGCTCGGGTGCAGATACGTACGATGTAATGTCTATTTTTGGTGCTTAATGTAATGTCTGCTTCCGCGTACGTACGATGGACTGCGTAGGATTTTGTGTGATGGGGGCTCTCTCTTAAAAGTTGACGACTGAAAGCAACGGGGAACGCTTGAATATACGGCAACATGGTGGGTGGCTTCACTTCTACTGAAATTTCCAGAAAACAACCGGGGAGGCTACAAATTATCGGCTTGCCCCTGTCTCTGAAAAGTAAAGGTCTTTGCTCCTGTCCACCATGTAACAACATTCAGGCATGCGCCAGTGTTGCTAACCTATACAAAACGAAAATTTAGGTAGGATAGAACTATAGCAAAATGCATGCGTGCGCGGTAAACAAATTTATCCGGCCATTTCGTGGAAGGACAACCAACGGGCTAAGTGCGTCTCCAATGCGGATCACCAGATACACATCATCAAATGTCCACAAACAAGATCAAACGTGTCCGTGGAAATTTGGCCGGCCATCTAACTTGAGTCACCATATGTCCGACCAGTTTAGACATATCGAATACGGAATATAATTTAACAAAATTGAAATAAACTCAAACCAAGTCAAACTGAACTAGCATAGTAGCAGACGGTGACCTCGTAGGCGTGCTTTCCGAGGCCACCAGCACCTCCGACGTCGTCCACGCCCTCGTCGTCACCGCCACCTGCGCCATTGTTGTTGTCGTCGTCATCACGGAGCCAGTGGCAGAAGGCCCACCAGGCACCTCGCGACATCCCTCTTCGGTCGTCGCCTTACGCCGCTTGTCCTCGGCTTGGAGACGGATGACGCGCTTGGACTCTGCCAACCCCAATTAGCGGAGTAGGGTGTTGATTCGACGCCGGTGACGGCAGTGGGAGTCCGACTCGAGGGTGGTCTTGGACCAATCAAGGGCCAATCCTCCTTGAGCGCGAGGTCTGTGAGCACCCAGGTTGGTGCCACGTGGGGCTTGCAAATGCCGCCTTGCACTGCACCCGACACCTTACCCCTTGGACGGCAGCCCCTTTGAGGTAGTAGTGGAGGCGCCCGATGGCTTCGACAACATGGAGGATGGCTCCTTCTTGATGGTTAGGAGGACCGTGCACTTGTGAGCCCGGCTAGCGGCGTGGAGGGGACCAGAGGCGAATCTACATGTTAGTTGTGGGGTCAACTGACCCCACAGTTTTTCTGCAAATAAGCCTAAAAACATTGTACAGTTACTGTTCATCATGAAGAAAAAATACCATTGACCCCGCAGATAATTTAGGCTGGCTCCGCCGCTAGAGGGGACGCCAGCTCCTCATTGATGCAACACTCGATTTGGACTTAACAGTTGTGCGGAGGAGATGATGGATTCTCCTTGACACAACGTCCAATCTAAGCCACGGGTGTGCAGAGGGGACGATGACTCCTCCTTGACGCAGCGCCCGATTGAAAGAGTATGGTGCCCCCATGTTTGATTTTGATAATTAATGACAGTTCCTATGGATTAATGGTTGCCTTGAGTTATATTTGAAGGGTTTATCCATAGGCTTCGCTTGAAGACCACTTGTTGGTTTCAAGGTTATTAAAAGAAGATTATGTGTCGACCAACGTGCTATTCAAGGAGTTATCCAAAGATTGGTCATGTGAGAGTTGAGCATATTGCAAGCATGTCTTGAAGAAGAAGATTATGTGAACATTCATTTTACCTTCAAGACATCATCTTTGTGAAGAGAGAAGAGAAGATACAAGGTTGATCAAGACTAAGTAAACGAGTGAATCAATTTGATCAACACACAAAGCGGAGAAGTTGTACAGAGTGGGACCAAGTGATTCCATGGTATTGTAAGCATTGTCCATTACACTTTGTATACTAACCAATGGTCTATGTGAGAGTTCCTTGTGGGGTTAGGTATGTTTCCATGGGCGTGCATCAAAAGGAAGATATCATATAACCCGTGGAGGATGACATAAGTGGTGATCGTCATCATGCTTGCGGTGTGCAAGTTCAAGTGGAGCATCACGAAGAAATCACGTGCTTGAAGCTTGTCATCCATTGTGGTGACAATGGACTTGTGAAGATGTGCCAAAGAGTGGCTCACTCATAATGGAGTATGGGGGAGAAATCTACTTGTCTTCATCGAGCCAGCGCAATCAAGAAAGGTGGTCCAACTTGAGAAGGTCAAGATCGTCATCATCTAGATCAAGTGGATTATGCGCAAGGCAAAGGTTTGTCCTTGATAGGTTTTCTATTTTACCGGTTGTGACGCCTCCGGCCCGATCGTGCACTAATCATACACGCAAATGCACACGATCAAGCCTAAGGACTCACGGGAAGATATCACAACACAACTCTAAAACATAAATAAAGTCATACAAGCTTTATATTACAAGCCAGGGGCCTCGAGGGCTCGAATACATAAGATTGCGTACAAGCGTCAGCGGAAGCATCAGATATCTGAGTACAGATATTACAGAGGAACAGATAAGCCTTTAGAAAGGCGGGGCAAAATAAAACACTACGATCGAAAGGCGTAGGCCTCCTGCCTGGGACCCTCCGATCCTACTCCTGGTCGTCAGTCAACTCGTAGTAGTATCCATCCTCGGGGTAGTAGTAGCGATCGTCGGTGGGGGCAACTGTCTCAAGGGCTCCGCCATCTGGTTGCATCAAAAGGGGTATATGGGGAAAAAGGAAAGAAAAGCAACCGTGAGTACTCATCCGAAGTACTCAGCAAGCAAGGATCTACACTACATATGCATCATTATCAAAGAGAGGCTGTATATGTGGACTGGGCTGCAGAAATGCCAGAATAGAGAGAAGACCTAGTCCTATCGAAGACTAGCATCTTCAGCGGTCTTGCAGCAATAGAAGAGAGTAGAACAGAACAGTATAAGTAACTGTAGTAATAAGTCTCAACCTCACCCAGAGATCCTTTCTCGACTCCCTGCGAGAGGGGGGGGGGGGGGGGGGGGGGGGGGGGGGGGGGGGGGGGGGGGGGGGGGGGGGGGGGGGGGGGGGGGGGGGGGGGGGGGGGGGGGGGGGGGGGGGGGGGGGGGGGGGGGGGGGGGGGGGGGGGGGGGGGGGGGGGGGGGGGGGGGGGGGGGGGGGGGGGGGGGGGGGGGGGGGGGGGGGGGGGGGGGGGGGGGGGGGGGGGGGGGGGGGGGGGGGGGGGGGGGGGGGGGGGGGGGGGGGGGGGGGGGGGGGGGGGGGGGGGGGGGGGGGGGGGGGGGGGGGGGGGGGGGGGGGGGGGGGGGGGGGGGGGGGGGGGGGGGGGGGGGGGGGGGGGGGGGGGGGGGGGGGGGGGGGGGGGGGGGGGGGGGGGGGGGGGGGGGGGGGGGGGGGGGGGGGGGGGGGGGGGGGGGGGGGGGGGGGGGGGGGGGGGGGGGGGGGGGGGGGGGGGGGGGGGGGGGGGGGGGGGGGGGGGGGGGGGGGGGGGGGGGGGGGGGGGGGGGGGGGGGGGGGGGGGGGGGGGGGGGGGGGGGGGGGGGGGGGGGGGGGGGGGGGGGGGGGGGGGGGGGGGGGGGGGGGGGGGGGGGGGGGGGGGGGGGGGGGGGGGGGGGGGGGGGGGGGGGGGGGGGGGGGGGGGGGGGGGGGGGGGGGGGGGGGGGGGGGGGGGGGGGGGGGGGGGGGGGGGGGGGGGGGGGGGGGGGGGGGGGGGGGGGGGGGGGGGGGGGGGGGGGGGGGGGGGGGGGGGGGGGGGGGGGGGGGGGGGGGGGGGGGGGGGGGGGGGGGGGGGGGGGGGGGGGGGGGGGGGGGGGGGGGGGGGGGGGGGGGGGGGGGGGGGGGGGGGGGGGGGGGGGGGGGGGGGGGGGGGGGGGGGGGGGGGGGGGGGGGGGGGGGGGGGGGGGGGGGGGGGGGGGGGGGGGGGGGGGGGGGGGGGGGGGGGGGGGGGGGGGGGGGGGGGGGGGGGGGGGGGGGGGGGGGGGGGGGGGGGGGGGGGGGGGGGGGGGGGGGGGGGGGGGGGGGGGGGGGGGGGGGGGGGGGGGGGGGGGGGGGGGGGGGGGGGGGGGGGGGGGGGGGGGGGGGGGGGGGGGGGGGGGGGGGGGGGGGGGGGGGGGGGGGGGGGGGGGGGGGGGGGGGGGGGGGGGGGGGGGGGGGGGGGGGGGGGGGGGGGGGGGGGGGGGGGGGGGGGGGGGGGGGGGGGGGGGGGGGGGGGGGGGGGGGGGGGGGGGGGGGGGGGGGGGGGGGGGGGGGGGGGGGGGGGGGGGGGGGGGGGGGGGGGGGGGGGGGGGGGGGGGGGGGGGGGGGGGGGGGGGGGGGGGGGGGGGGGGGGGGGGGGGGGGGGGGGGGGGGGGGGGGGGGGGGGGGGGGGGGGGGGGGGGGGGGGGGGGGGGGGGGGGGGGGGGGGGGGGGGGGGGGGGGGGGGGGGGGGGGGGGGGGGGGGGGGGGGGGGGGGGGGGGGGGGGGGGGGGGGGGGGGGGGGGGGGGGGGGGGGGGGGGGGGGGGGGGGGGGGGGGGGGGGGGGGGGGGGGGGGGGGGGGGGGGGGGGGGGGGGGGGGGGGGGGGGGGGGGGGGGGGGGGGGGGGGGGGGGGGGGGGGGGGGGGGGGGGGGGGGGGGGGGGGGGGGGGGGGGGGGGGGGGGGGGGGGGGGGGGGGGGGGGGGGGGGGGGGGGGGGGGGGGGGGGGGGGGGGGGGGGGGGGGGGGGGGGGGGGGGGGGGGGGGGGGGGGGGGGGGGGGGGGGGGGGGGGGGGGGGGGGGGGGGGGGGGGGGGGGGGGGGGGGGGGGGGGGGGGGGGGGGGGGGGGGGGGGGGGGGGGGGGGGGGGGGGGGGGGGGGGGGGGGGGGGGGGGGGGGGGGGGGGGGGGGGGGGGGGGGGGGGGGGGGGGGGGGGGGGGGGGGGGGGGGGGGGGGGGGGGGGGGGGGGGGGGGGGGGGGGGGGGGGGGGGGGGGGGGGGGGGGGGGGGGGGGGGGGGGGGGGGGGGGGGGGGGGGGGGGGGGGGGGGGGGGGGGGGGGGGGGGGGGGGGGGGGGGGGGGGGGGGGGGGGGGGGGGGGGGGGGGGGGGGGGGGGGGGGGGGGGGGGGGGGGGGGGGGGGGGGGGGGGGGGGGGGGGGGGGGGGGGGGGGGGGGGGGGGGGGGGGGGGGGGGGGGGGGGGGGGGGGGGGGGGGGGGGGGGGGGGGGGGGGGGGGGGGGGGGGGGGGGGGGGGGGGGGGGGGGGGGGGGGGGGGGGGGGGGGGGGGGGGGGGGGGGGGGGGGGGGGGGGGGGGGGGGGGGGGGGGGGGGGGGGGGGGGGGGGGGGGGGGGGGGGGGGGGGGGGGGGGGGGGGGGGGGGGGGGGGGGGGGGGGGGGGGGGGGGGGGGGGGGGGGGGGGGGGGGGGGGGGGGGGGGGGGGGGGGGGGGGGGGGGGGGGGGGGGGGGGGGGGGGGGGGGGGGGGGGGGGGGGGGGGGGGGGGGGGGGGGGGGGGGGGGGGGGGGGGGGGGGGGGGGGGGGGGGGGGGGGGGGGGGGGGGGGGGGGGGGGGGGGGGGGGGGGGGGGGGGGGGGGGGGGGGGGGGGGGGGGGGGGGGGGGGGGGGGGGGGGGGGGGGGGGGGGGGGGGGGGGGGGGGGGGGGGGGGGGGGGGGGGGGGGGGGGGGGGGGGGGGGGGGGGGGGGGGGGGGGGGGGGGGGGGGGGGGGGGGGGGGGGGGGGGGGGGGGGGGGGGGGGGGGGGGGGGGGGGGGGGGGGGGGGGGGGGGGGGGGGGGGGGGGGGGGGGGGGGGGGGGGGGGGGGGGGGGGGGGGGGGGGGGGGGGGGGGGGGGGGGGGGGGGGGGGGGGGGGGGGGGGGGGGGGGGGGGGGGGGGGGGGGGGGGGGGGGGGGGGGGGGGGGGGGGGGGGGGGGGGGGGGGGGGGGGGGGGGGGGGGGGGGGGGGGGGGGGGGGGGGGGGGGGGGGGGGGGGGGGGGGGGGGGGGGGGGGGGGGGGGGGGGGGGGGGGGGGGGGGGGGGGGGGGGGGGGGGGGGGGGGGGGGGGGGGGGGGGGGGGGGGGGGGGGGGGGGGGGGGGGGGGGGGGGGGGGGGGGGGGGGGGGGGGGGGGGGGGGGGGGGGGGGGGGGGGGGGGGGGGGGGGGGGGGGGGGGGGGGGGGGGGGGGGGGGGGGGGGGGGGGGGGGGGGGGGGGGGGGGGGGGGGGGGGGGGGGGGGGGGGGGGGGGGGGGGGGGGGGGGGGGGGGGGGGGGGGGGGGGGGGGGGGGGGGGGGGGGGGGGGGGGGGGGGGGGGGGGGGGGGGGGGGGGGGGGGGGGGGGGGGGGGGGGGGGGGGGGGGGGGGGGGGGGGGGGGGGGGGGGGGGGGGGGGGGGGGGGGGGGGGGGGGGGGGGGGGGGGGGGGGGGGGGGGGGGGGGGGGGGGGGGGGGGGGGGGGGGGGGGGGGGGGGGGGGGGGGGGGGGGGGGGGGGGGGGGGGGGGGGGGGGGGGGGGGGGGGGGGGGGGGGGGGGGGGGGGGGGGGGGGGGGGGGGGGGGGGGGGGGGGGGGGGGGGGGGGGGGGGGGGGGGGGGGGGGGGGGGGGGGGGGGGGGGGGGGGGGGGGGGGGGGGGGGGGGGGGGGGGGGGGGGGGGGGGGGGGGGGGGGGGGGGGGGGGGGGGGGGGGGGGGGGGGGGGGGGGGGGGGGGGGGGGGGGGGGGGGGGGGGGGGGGGGGGGGGGGGGGGGGGGGGGGGGGGGGGGGGGGGGGGGGGGGGGGGGGGGGGGGGGGGGGGGGGGGGGGGGGGGGGGGGGGGGGGGGGGGGGGGGGGGGGGGGGGGGGGGGGGGGGGGGGGGGGGGGGGGGGGGGGGGGGGGGGGGGGGGGGGGGGGGGGGGGGGGGGGGGGGGGGGGGGGGGGGGGGGGGGGGGGGGGGGGGGGGGGGGGGGGGGGGGGGGGGGGGGGGGGGGGGGGGGGGGGGGGGGGGGGGGGGGGGGGGGGGGGGGGGGGGGGGGGGGGGGGGGGGGGGGGGGGGGGGGGGGGGGGGGGGGGGGGGGGGGGGGGGGGGGGGGGGGGGGGGGGGGGGGGGGGGGGGGGGGGGGGGGGGGGGGGGGGGGGGGGGGGGGGGGGGGGGGGGGGGGGGGGGGGGGGGGGGGGGGGGGGGGGGGGGGGGGGGGGGGGGGGGGGGGGGGGGGGGGGGGGGGGGGGGGGGGGGGGGGGGGGGGGGGGGGGGGGGGGGGGGGGGGGGGGGGGGGGGGGGGGGGGGGGGGGGGGGGGGGGGGGGGGGGGGGGGGGGGGGGGGGGGGGGGGGGGGGGGGGGGGGGGGGGGGGGGGGGGGGGGGGGGGGGGGGGGGGGGGGGGGGGGGGGGGGGGGGGGGGGGGGGGGGGGGGGGGGGGGGGGGGGGGGGGGGGGGGGGGGGGGGGGGGGGGGGGGGGGGGGGGGGGGGGGGGGGGGGGGGGGGGGGGGGGGGGGGGGGGGGGGGGGGGGGGGGGGGGGGGGGGGGGGGGGGGGGGGGGGGGGGGGGGGGGGGGGGGGGGGGGGGGGGGGGGGGGGGGGGGGGGGGGGGGGGGGGGGGGGGGGGGGGGGGGGGGGGGGGGGGGGGGGGGGGGGGGGGGGGGGGGGGGGGGGGGGGGGGGGGGGGGGGGGGGGGGGGGGGGGGGGGGGGGGGGGGGGGGGGGGGGGGGGGGGGGGGGGGGGGGGGGGGGGGGGGGGGGGGGGGGGGGGGGGGGGGGGGGGGGGGGGGGGGGGGGGGGGGGGGGGGGGGGGGGGGGGGGGGGGGGGGGGGGGGGGGGGGGGGGGGGGGGGGGGGGGGGGGGGGGGGGGGGGGGGGGGGGGGGGGGGGGGGGGGGGGGGGGGGGGGGGGGGGGGGGGGGGGGGGGGGGGGGGGGGGGGGGGGGGGGGGGGGGGGGGGGGGGGGGGGGGGGGGGGGGGGGGGGGGGGGGGGGGGGGGGGGGGGGGGGGGGGGGGGGGGGGGGGGGGGGGGGGGGGGGGGGGGGGGGGGGGGGGGGGGGGGGGGGGGGGGGGGGGGGGGGGGGGGGGGGGGGGGGGGGGGGGGGGGGGGGGGGGGGGGGGGGGGGGGGGGGGGGGGGGGGGGGGGGGGGGGGGGGGGGGGGGGGGGGGGGGGGGGGGGGGGGGGGGGGGGGGGGGGGGGGGGGGGGGGGGGGGGGGGGGGGGGGGGGGGGGGGGGGGGGGGGGGGGGGGGGGGGGGGGGGGGGGGGGGGGGGGGGGGGGGGGGGGGGGGGGGGGGGGGGGGGGGGGGGGGGGGGGGGGGGGGGGGGGGGGGGGGGGGGGGGGGGGGGGGGGGGGGGGGGGGGGGGGGGGGGGGGGGGGGGGGGGGGGGGGGGGGGGGGGGGGGGGGGGGGGGGGGGGGGGGGGGGGGGGGGGGGGGGGGGGGGGGGGGGGGGGGGGGGGGGGGGGGGGGGGGGGGGGGGGGGGGGGGGGGGGGGGGGGGGGGGGGGGGGGGGGGGGGGGGGGGGGGGGGGGGGGGGGGGGGGGGGGGGGGGGGGGGGGGGGGGGGGGGGGGGGGGGGGGGGGGGGGGGGGGGGGGGGGGGGGGGGGGGGGGGGGGGGGGGGGGGGGGGGGGGGGGGGGGGGGGGGGGGGGGGGGGGGGGGGGGGGGGGGGGGGGGGGGGGGGGGGGGGGGGGGGGGGGGGGGGGGGGGGGGGGGGGGGGGGGGGGGGGGGGGGGGGGGGGGGGGGGGGGGGGGGGGGGGGGGGGGGGGGGGGGGGGGGGGGGGGGGGGGGGGGGGGGGGGGGGGGGGGGGGGGGGGGGGGGGGGGGGGGGGGGGGGGGGGGGGGGGGGGGGGGGGGGGGGGGGGGGGGGGGGGGGGGGGGGGGGGGGGGGGGGGGGGGGGGGGGGGGGGGGGGGGGGGGGGGGGGGGGGGGGGGGGGGGGGGGGGGGGGGGGGGGGGGGGGGGGGGGGGGGGGGGGGGGGGGGGGGGGGGGGGGGGGGGGGGGGGGGGGGGGGGGGGGGGGGGGGGGGGGGGGGGGGGGGGGGGGGGGGGGGGGGGGGGGGGGGGGGGGGGGGGGGGGGGGGGGGGGGGGGGGGGGGGGGGGGGGGGGGGGGGGGGGGGGGGGGGGGGGGGGGGGGGGGGGGGGGGGGGGGGGGGGGGGGGGGGGGGGGGGGGGGGGGGGGGGGGGGGGGGGGGGGGGGGGGGGGGGGGGGGGGGGGGGGGGGGGGGGGGGGGGGGGGGGGGGGGGGGGGGGGGGGGGGGGGGGGGGGGGGGGGGGGGGGGGGGGGGGGGGGGGGGGGGGGGGGGGGGGGGGGGGGGGGGGGGGGGGGGGGGGGGGGGGGGGGGGGGGGGGGGGGGGGGGGGGGGGGGGGGGGGGGGGGGGGGGGGGGGGGGGGGGGGGGGGGGGGGGGGGGGGGGGGGGGGGGGGGGGGGGGGGGGGGGGGGGGGGGGGGGGGGGGGGGGGGGGGGGGGGGGGGGGGGGGGGGGGGGGGGGGGGGGGGGGGGGGGGGGGGGGGGGGGGGGGGGGGGGGGGGGGGGGGGGGGGGGGGGGGGGGGGGGGGGGGGGGGGGGGGGGGGGGGGGGGGGGGGGGGGGGGGGGGGGGGGGGGGGGGGGGGGGGGGGGGGGGGGGGGGGGGGGGGGGGGGGGGGGGGGGGGGGGGGGGGGGGGGGGGGGGGGGGGGGGGGGGGGGGGGGGGGGGGGGGGGGGGGGGGGGGGGGGGGGGGGGGGGGGGGGGGGGGGGGGGGGGGGGGGGGGGGGGGGGGGGGGGGGGGGGGGGGGGGGGGGGGGGGGGGGGGGGGGGGGGGGGGGGGGGGGGGGGGGGGGGGGGGGGGGGGGGGGGGGGGGGGGGGGGGGGGGGGGGGGGGGGGGGGGGGGGGGGGGGGGGGGGGGGGGGGGGGGGGGGGGGGGGGGGGGGGGGGGGGGGGGGGGGGGGGGGGGGGGGGGGGGGGGGGGGGGGGGGGGGGGGGGGGGGGGGGGGGGGGGGGGGGGGGGGGGGGGGGGGGGGGGGGGGGGGGGGGGGGGGGGGGGGGGGGGGGGGGGGGGGGGGGGGGGGGGGGGGGGGGGGGGGGGGGGGGGGGGGGGGGGGGGGGGGGGGGGGGGGGGGGGGGGGGGGGGGGGGGGGGGGGGGGGGGGGGGGGGGGGGGGGGGGGGGGGGGGGGGGGGGGGGGGGGGGGGGGGGGGGGGGGGGGGGGGGGGGGGGGGGGGGGGGGGGGGGGGGGGGGGGGGGGGGGGGGGGGGGGGGGGGGGGGGGGGGGGGGGGGGGGGGGGGGGGGGGGGGGGGGGGGGGGGGGGGGGGGGGGGGGGGGGGGGGGGGGGGGGGGGGGGGGGGGGGGGGGGGGGGGGGGGGGGGGGGGGGGGGGGGGGGGGGGGGGGGGGGGGGGGGGGGGGGGGGGGGGGGGGGGGGGGGGGGGGGGGGGGGGGGGGGGGGGGGGGGGGGGGGGGGGGGGGGGGGGGGGGGGGGGGGGGGGGGGGGGGGGGGGGGGGGGGGGGGGGGGGGGGGGGGGGGGGGGGGGGGGGGGGGGGGGGGGGGGGGGGGGGGGGGGGGGGGGGGGGGGGGGGGGGGGGGGGGGGGGGGGGGGGGGGGGGGGGGGGGGGGGGGGGGGGGGGGGGGGGGGGGGGGGGGGGGGGGGGGGGGGGGGGGGGGGGGGGGGGGGGGGGGGGGGGGGGGGGGGGGGGGGGGGGGGGGGGGGGGGGGGGGGGGGGGGGGGGGGGGGGGGGGGGGGGGGGGGGGGGGGGGGGGGGGGGGGGGGGGGGGGGGGGGGGGGGGGGGGGGGGGGGGGGGGGGGGGGGGGGGGGGGGGGGGGGGGGGGGGGGGGGGGGGGGGGGGGGGGGGGGGGGGGGGGGGGGGGGGGGGGGGGGGGGGGGGGGGGGGGGGGGGGGGGGGGGGGGGGGGGGGGGGGGGGGGGGGGGGGGGGGGGGGGGGGGGGGGGGGGGGGGGGGGGGGGGGGGGGGGGGGGGGGGGGGGGGGGGGGGGGGGGGGGGGGGGGGGGGGGGGGGGGGGGGGGGGGGGGGGGGGGGGGGGGGGGGGGGGGGGGGGGGGGGGGGGGGGGGGGGGGGGGGGGGGGGGGGGGGGGGGGGGGGGGGGGGGGGGGGGGGGGGGGGGGGGGGGGGGGGGGGGGGGGGGGGGGGGGGGGGGGGGGGGGGGGGGGGGGGGGGGGGGGGGGGGGGGGGGGGGGGGGGGGGGGGGGGGGGGGGGGGGGGGGGGGGGGGGGGGGGGGGGGGGGGGGGGGGGGGGGGGGGGGGGGGGGGGGGGGGGGGGGGGGGGGGGGGGGGGGGGGGGGGGGGGGGGGGGGGGGGGGGGGGGGGGGGGGGGGGGGGGGGGGGGGGGGGGGGGGGGGGGGGGGGGGGGGGGGGGGGGGGGGGGGGGGGGGGGGGGGGGGGGGGGGGGGGGGGGGGGGGGGGGGGGGGGGGGGGGGGGGGGGGGGGGGGGGGGGGGGGGGGGGGGGGGGGGGGGGGGGGGGGGGGGGGGGGGGGGGGGGGGGGGGGGGGGGGGGGGGGGGGGGGGGGGGGGGGGGGGGGGGGGGGGGGGGGGGGGGGGGGGGGGGGGGGGGGGGGGGGGGGGGGGGGGGGGGGGGGGGGGGGGGGGGGGGGGGGGGGGGGGGGGGGGGGGGGGGGGGGGGGGGGGGGGGGGGGGGGGGGGGGGGGGGGGGGGGGGGGGGGGGGGGGGGGGGGGGGGGGGGGGGGGGGGGGGGGGGGGGGGGGGGGGGGGGGGGGGGGGGGGGGGGGGGGGGGGGGGGGGGGGGGGGGGGGGGGGGGGGGGGGGGGGGGGGGGGGGGGGGGGGGGGGGGGGGGGGGGGGGGGGGGGGGGGGGGGGGGGGGGGGGGGGGGGGGGGGGGGGGGGGGGGGGGGGGGGGGGGGGGGGGGGGGGGGGGGGGGGGGGGGGGGGGGGGGGGGGGGGGGGGGGGGGGGGGGGGGGGGGGGGGGGGGGGGGGGGGGGGGGGGGGGGGGGGGGGGGGGGGGGGGGGGGGGGGGGGGGGGGGGGGGGGGGGGGGGGGGGGGGGGGGGGGGGGGGGGGGGGGGGGGGGGGGGGGGGGGGGGGGGGGGGGGGGGGGGGGGGGGGGGGGGGGGGGGGGGGGGGGGGGGGGGGGGGGGGGGGGGGGGGGGGGGGGGGGGGGGGGGGGGGGGGGGGGGGGGGGGGGGGGGGGGGGGGGGGGGGGGGGGGGGGGGGGGGGGGGGGGGGGGGGGGGGGGGGGGGGGGGGGGGGGGGGGGGGGGGGGGGGGGGGGGGGGGGGGGGGGGGGGGGGGGGGGGGGGGGGGGGGGGGGGGGGGGGGGGGGGGGGGGGGGGGGGGGGGGGGGGGGGGGGGGGGGGGGGGGGGGGGGGGGGGGGGGGGGGGGGGGGGGGGGGGGGGGGGGGGGGGGGGGGGGGGGGGGGGGGGGGGGGGGGGGGGGGGGGGGGGGGGGGGGGGGGGGGGGGGGGGGGGGGGGGGGGGGGGGGGGGGGGGGGGGGGGGGGGGGGGGGGGGGGGGGGGGGGGGGGGGGGGGGGGGGGGGGGGGGGGGGGGGGGGGGGGGGGGGGGGGGGGGGGGGGGGGGGGGGGGGGGGGGGGGGGGGGGGGGGGGGGGGGGGGGGGGGGGGGGGGGGGGGGGGGGGGGGGGGGGGGGGGGGGGGGGGGGGGGGGGGGGGGGGGGGGGGGGGGGGGGGGGGGGGGGGGGGGGGGGGGGGGGGGGGGGGGGGGGGGGGGGGGGGGGGGGGGGGGGGGGGGGGGGGGGGGGGGGGGGGGGGGGGGGGGGGGGGGGGGGGGGGGGGGGGGGGGGGGGGGGGGGGGGGGGGGGGGGGGGGGGGGGGGGGGGGGGGGGGGGGGGGGGGGGGGGGGGGGGGGGGGGGGGGGGGGGGGGGGGGGGGGGGGGGGGGGGGGGGGGGGGGGGGGGGGGGGGGGGGGGGGGGGGGGGGGGGGGGGGGGGGGGGGGGGGGGGGGGGGGGGGGGGGGGGGGGGGGGGGGGGGGGGGGGGGGGGGGGGGGGGGGGGGGGGGGGGGGGGGGGGGGGGGGGGGGGGGGGGGGGGGGGGGGGGGGGGGGGGGGGGGGGGGGGGGGGGGGGGGGGGGGGGGGGGGGGGGGGGGGGGGGGGGGGGGGGGGGGGGGGGGGGGGGGGGGGGGGGGGGGGGGGGGGGGGGGGGGGGGGGGGGGGGGGGGGGGGGGGGGGGGGGGGGGGGGGGGGGGGGGGGGGGGGGGGGGGGGGGGGGGGGGGGGGGGGGGGGGGGGGGGGGGGGGGGGGGGGGGGGGGGGGGGGGGGGGGGGGGGGGGGGGGGGGGGGGGGGGGGGGGGGGGGGGGGGGGGGGGGGGGGGGGGGGGGGGGGGGGGGGGGGGGGGGGGGGGGGGGGGGGGGGGGGGGGGGGGGGGGGGGGGGGGGGGGGGGGGGGGGGGGGGGGGGGGGGGGGGGGGGGGGGGGGGGGGGGGGGGGGGGGGGGGGGGGGGGGGGGGGGGGGGGGGGGGGGGGGGGGGGGGGGGGGGGGGGGGGGGGGGGGGGGGGGGGGGGGGGGGGGGGGGGGGGGGGGGGGGGGGGGGGGGGGGGGGGGGGGGGGGGGGGGGGGGGGGGGGGGGGGGGGGGGGGGGGGGGGGGGGGGGGGGGGGGGGGGGGGGGGGGGGGGGGGGGGGGGGGGGGGGGGGGGGGGGGGGGGGGGGGGGGGGGGGGGGGGGGGGGGGGGGGGGGGGGGGGGGGGGGGGGGGGGGGGGGGGGGGGGGGGGGGGGGGGGGGGGGGGGGGGGGGGGGGGGGGGGGGGGGGGGGGGGGGGGGGGGGGGGGGGGGGGGGGGGGGGGGGGGGGGGGGGGGGGGGGGGGGGGGGGGGGGGGGGGGGGGGGGGGGGGGGGGGGGGGGGGGGGGGGGGGGGGGGGGGGGGGGGGGGGGGGGGGGGGGGGGCTGGGCGGCGAGGCGGAAAAAAGGTGTAGAGAGGGAGAAGGTACATAAAAAAATGATTTCTAAGGTAGAAAAGAGGCATCCACCAGTCATTGAGAACAGCTAATCCCGGAATTAGCAGGCCGGTATGCGAAGAGAATTCGGTATTGAATCCGCGAGGCCAGGTGAAGAAAAGTCCAATATGGGTGGATTACCTTTTTCTGAAGGATAAGTCTCTGGGACTGACTGAACTGAATGTATAGCGTCAAGATAAGAAGCACGGTAGTCGATGATGTACCTTGTGGGGTGGGGTACGAGTAGACCAGACCAATGATGAAAAGCATAGATACGAGCATGGCCTCCCTGTCTCAAAAGCAGGCCGCCAAGGGTGCTCGGGGGGGGGGGGGGGGGGGGGGGGGGGGGGGGGGGGGGGGGGGGGGGGGGGGGGGGGGGGGGGGGGGGGGGGGGGGGGGGGGGGGGGGGGGGGGGGGGGGGGGTCTAGTCAGGGTCGGTTCTGTTCGGAGTTTCGGGTTGATCGGAAAAAAACACCCTAATTAAGACTTTTGTATAGTTTGTGTCAACCTGAGTTTGGTTAAGTGCTCGCCCGCCTAGATAGATACATAAGTGTCAGTTTGAATGAAGTCAAGTGTAAACCGCCCCCCCCCCCCCCCCCCCCCCCCCCCCCCCCCCCCCCCCCCCCCCCCCCCCCCCCCCCCCCCCCCCCCCCCCCCCCCCCCCCCCCCCCCCCCCCCCCCCCCCCCCCCCCCCCCCCCCCCCCCCCCCCCCCCCCCCCCCCCCCCCCCCCCCCCCCCCCCCCCCCCCCCCCCCCCCCCCCCCCCCCCCCCCCCCCCCCCCCCCCCCCCCCCCCCCCCCCCCCCCCCCCCCCCCCCCCCCCCCCCCCCCCCCCCCCCCCCCCCCCCCCCCCCCCCCCCCCCCCCCCCCCCCCCCCCCCCCCCCCCCCCCCCCCCCCCCCCCCCCCCCCCCCCCCCCCCCCCCCCCCCCCCCCCCCCCCCCCCCCCCCCCCCCCCCCCCCCCCCCCCCCCCCCCCCCCCCCCCCCCCCCCCCCCCCCCCCCCCCCCCCCCCCCCCCCCCCCCCCCCCCCCCCCCCCCCCCCCCCCCCCCCCCCCCCCCCCCCCCCCCCCCCCCCCCCCCCCCCCCCCCCCCCCCCCCCCCCCCCCCCCCCCCCCCCCCCCCCCCCCCCCCCCCCCCCCCCCCCCCCCCCCCCCCCCCCCCCCCCCCCCCCCCCCCCCCCCCCCCCCCCCCCCCCCCCCCCCCCCCCCCCCCCCCCCCCCCCCCCCCCCCCCCCCCCCCCCCCCCCCCCCCCCCCCCCCCCCCCCCCCCCCCCCCCCCCCCCCCCCCCCCCCCCCCCCCCCCCCCCCCCCCCCCCCCCCCCCCCCCCCCCCCCCCCCCCCCCCCCCCCCCCCCCCCCCCCCCCCCCCCCCCCCCCCCCCCCCCCCCCCCCCCCCCCCCCCCCCCCCCCCCCCCCCCCCCCCCCCCCCCCCCCCCCCCCCCCCCCCCCCCCCCCCCCCCCCCCCCCCCCCCCCCCCCCCCCCCCCCCCCCCCCCCCCCCCCCCCCCCCCCCCCCCCCCCCCCCCCCCCCCCCCCCCCCCCCCCCCCCCCCCCCCCCCCCCCCCCCCCCCCCCCCCCCCCCCCCCCCCCCCCCCCCCCCCCCCCCCCCCCCCCCCCCCCCCCCCCCCCCCCCCCCCCCCCCCCCCCCCCCCCCCCCCCCCCCCCCCCCCCCCCCCCCCCCCCCCCCCCCCCCCCCCCCCCCCCCCCCCCCCCCCCCCCCCCCCCCCCCCCCCCCCCCCCCCCCCCCCCCCCCCCCCCCCCCCCCCCCCCCCCCCCCCCCCCCCCCCCCCCCCCCCCCCCCCCCCCCCCCCCCCCCCCCCCCCCCCCCCCCCCCCCCCCCCCCCCCCCCCCCCCCCCCCCCCCCCCCCCCCCCCCCCCCCCCCCCCCCCCCCCCCCCCCCCCCCCCCCCCCCCCCCCCCCCCCCCCCCCCCCCCCCCCCCCCCCCCCCCCCCCCCCCCCCCCCCCCCCCCCCCCCCCCCCCCCCCCCCCTCAATGGAAGATCGGGGCGTTTTTGACCAATTCTTTTGCAAATAAAAAAAATTCCGTTCAAGAAAGAAGAAGATCAATTTTGGGTTGAACCAACAACCTGATTGTGTGGTTATTTTGAATGCAGATAGAAAGTCTTCGGTCATACTGGAAGCTGATCGATCACAAATACCTATTCCATCCTTAGTTGATTCTACGATCCCATGGGAATCCTATAAAAGAATCACTTATCCCATCCCAGCGAATGATCCTATATAGTTCGTATATCTATTTCGTCATTCGATCATGAAAATAGTGATTCTTGAACAGAATGCGATTAGTAGAGAAACACAATCTCTCAGAGTCACTTTGAGTACGGGGAAGTCCGCAGGGATGAGATCCGCCTACTACTCAACCTCTTCTTCTTCCCCAATAGACGAAGAAGAAAATAGGGCCAAGGTGCTATTGGAGATGCGCAAAAAATATCCATCGGGAGATGGCGCTGACGCTGACGCTAACGCTCGCAAGGCGGTTTTGCAGGCAATTTCCAAAAATCCATTTTTTTTCGTTGAGCTCATAACCCGGTTTGGGCCGATTGACTCTGAGAGCGATCGAGGGGTCGCGGGCTCACACCTTGCTTTTGCGCATAGGATCGAAGAGATCCTAGAATTTAATGGAAAGAGCAGCGGCTCTCTGAAAGACCTCATGGATCTTAAATTGGATTTGGAAGACGCCTCTAAAAGAGAGGAGATTCTACTTCCATATTTTTCCTCAAAAAAAGAGGCAAAGTCCTAGCGTGATACAAAAAGAAATAATGGGCAAGGGCGGGGAATGATAGGTTCATAGATGTGGAGTAATCAGTTCTTCATTTGAAGAGTTAGTTGGCTGGCCTACCGGCCCGCAGATGTAGAGAGGTTGCCCCCACCATCCTCTTGAACTACGAAATCAAAGCGATTCCTGTTGATGGAAGAAAGGCGAATTTCGTTTGATCCGATCCGCCTATGCCAGTTCGAGTCTGGCGAGTCGCTATCATCTGTTGCCCTAACTTTTTCTATTAGCTCATCTTGTCCGTAGTGATATTTTGGAGAAGGAGCAATTACCGGAGTGAGAAAGGTAGAAAGAAGCAATCACGAAAGCTAGTGCTAGTTGTGGCTTTTTGTACTAATCTTGTTTGTTTGGTAGCTCGCATCAGCAGCTTTAAAAGGAATAGAAAACGAGGCCCCCCCCCCCCCCCCCCCCCCCCCCCCCCCCCCCCCCCCCCCCCCCCCCCCCCCCCCCCCCCCCCCCCCCCCCCCCCCCCCCCCCCCCCCCCCCCCCCCCCCCCCCCCCCCCCCCCCCCCCCCCCCCCCCCCCCCCCCCCCCCCCCCCCCCCCCCCCCCCCCCCCCCCCCCCCCCCCCCCCCCCCCCCCCCCCCCCCCCCCCCCCCCCCCCCCCCCCCCCCCCCCCCCCCCCCCCCCCCCCCCCCCCCCCCCCCCCCCCCCCCCCCCCCCCCCCCCCCCCCCCCCCCCCCCCCCCCCCCCCCCCCCCCCCCCCCCCCCCCCCCCCCCCCCCCCCCCCCCCCCCCCCCCCCCCCCCCCCCCCCCCCCCCCCCCCCCCCCCCCCCCCCCCCCCCCCCCCCCCCCCCCCCCCCCCCCCCCCCCCCCCCCCCCCCCCCCCCCCCCCCCCCCCCCCCCCCCCCCCCCCCCCCCCCCCCCCCCCCCCCCCCCCCCCCCCCCCCCCCCCCCCCCCCCCCCCCCCCCCCCCCCCCCCCCCCCCCCCCCCCCCCCCCCCCCCCCCCCCCCCCCCCCCCCCCCCCCCCCCCCCCCCCCCCCCCCCCCCCCCCCCCCCCCCCCCCCCCCCCCCCCCCCCCCCCCCCCCCCCCCCCCCCCCCCCCCCCCCCCCCCCCCCCCCCCCCCCCCCCCCCCCCCCCCCCCCCCCCCCCCCCCCCCCCCCCCCCCCCCCCCCCCCCCCCCCCCCCCCCCCCCCCCCCCCCCCCCCCCCCCCCCCCCCCCCCCCCCCCCCCCCCCCCCCCCCCCCCCCCCCCCCCCCCCCCCCCCCCCCCCCCCCCCCCCCCCCCCCCCCCCCCCCCCCCCCCCCCCCCCCCCCCCCCCCCCCCCCCCCCCCCCCCCCCCCCCCCCCCCCCCCCCCCCCCCCCCCCCCCCCCCCCCCCCCCCCCCCCCCCCCCCCCCCCCCCCCCCCCCCCCCCCCCCCCCCCCCCCCCCCCCCCCCCCCCCCCCCCCCCCCCCCCCCCCCCCCCCCCCCCCCCCCCCCCCCCCCCCCCCCCCCCCCCCCCCCCCCCCCCCCCCCCCCCCCCCCCCCCCCCCCCCCCCCCCCCCCCCCCCCCCCCCCCCCCCCCCCCCCCCCCCCCCCCCCCCCCCCCCCCCCCCCCCCCCCCCCCCCCCCCCCCCCCCCCCCCCCCCCCCCCCCCCCCCCCCCCCCCCCCCCCCCCCCCCCCCCCCCCCCCCCCCCCCCCCCCCCCCCCCCCCCCCCCCCCCCCCCCCCCCCCCCCCCCCCCCCCCCCCCCCCCCCCCCCCCCCCCCCCCCCCCCCCCCCCCCCCCCCCCCCCCCCCCCCCCCCCCCCCCCCCCCCCCCCCCCCCCCCCCCCCCCCCCCCCCCCCCCCCCCCCCCCCCCCCCCCCCCCCCCCCCCCCCCCCCCCCCCCCCCCCCCCCCCCCCCCCCCCCCCCCCCCCCCCCCCCCCCCCCCCCCCCCCCCCCCCCCCCCCCCCCCCCCCCCCCCCCCCCCCCCCCCCCCCCCCCCCCCCCCCCCCCCCCCCCCCCCCCCCCCCCCCCCCCCCCCCCCCCCCCCCCCCCCCCCCCCCCCCCCCCCCCCCCCCCCCCCCCCCCCCCCCCCCCCCCCCCCCCCCCCCCCCCCCCCCCCCCCCCCCCCCCCCCCCCCCCCCCCCCCCCCCCCCCCCCCCCCCCCCCCCCCCCCCCCCCCCCCCCCCCCCCCCCCCCCCCCCCCCCCCCCCCCCCCCCCCCCCCCCCCCCCCCCCCCCCCCCCCCCCCCCCCCCCCCCCCCCCCCCCCCCCCCCCCCCCCCCCCCCCCCCCCCCCCCCCCCCCCCCCCCCCCCCCCCCCCCCCCCCCCCCCCCCCCGAATCAACTAAGGATGGAATAGGTATTTGTGATCGATCAGCTTCCAGTATGACAGAAGACTTTCTATCTGCATTCAGAATAACCACACAATCAGGTTGTTGGTTCAACCCAAAATTGATCTTCTTCTTTCTTGAACGGATTTTTTTTTATTTGCAAAAGAATTGGTCAAAAACGCCCCGATCTTCCATTGAGAATCATCGAAACAATGAGAATTCACATTTCTTAAATAGCTTCTTAAATAGCTCGCCATTTCTTCCGTTATCTCATAAATAAATAAATGATTGGTCTTTAAAAAGAAGGAACGGCCTTTTTGACGACTGGGAGATCCTATAAAATGAAGAGCGTTTCATAAACAAATCAGTGTCTTGTCTGAATCAAGAATAGCAATTCCATTTCTTGAACCACGGATATAGACTTTGAAATGGTGATCAGCTACCCGACGGCCGAGATGTGCATTCGTACAAAGTAATTTAGTACAGACTATCGAAAGCATTGTCATTTTGCGATTTGAGTTCCGGAGATACAGGTGGTAAGTTATGGGTAATGCGGGGGAACTTTAAGACAAGATAGAATACCTAATATGGGAGTGGTTTAAGTGAGAGAATAGCTCCCTTACCAAACCAACTGAGCTATTTGCCATGTTTTTGACAAATGACCTAACTTTGATGTGATGTGCCCGGCTAGCCCGGATCATTCTTAGAGCAGTCGAGGTTACCGGAATTACGGCCTTCCGTACAAGAACTGCCACTATTGTAACTCGCTATGGGCCTCCTGCCTTCTCGAAAGAAACTGGCTTTTGAAGAAATTACTCTATTTTACGCATTTAGTTGAAGCGGATTCAAAGAGCTCTATCGAGCAAGGAAGGAGTATACTATACTGTAGCTGGATAAGCTAGATACCAAAACTTTGATAAAGATTGAGGCAACCCATTTGAGGAAGAACCGGACGGACCCCTGTGGAGATGGCATAAACAATCCTTTGACGAACTTTCTGGTTAACATAGAATCTATGAGTTTTTTCTTCTAATTACTACTACTAACATTATTCAATCTGGTATCCAAGAATTTATTAAGCTCATCCCGCAAGCACATGTACACATCTTCGATTTTACCGTCTGAAGATGGAAGAAGATTCGTTCTCCTACCCATTTCTAAGTTAAGCAAGAGATAACTCATAATTTGATATGCACTCGGACTCGCATCTTGGGTCACTGGAACCTGATGATAATTACTCACTCCTTCATCCTGAGAAAGGATCTTGGCTATGAAAAAAAATGGATCACTAGCTTGCGCAGCAAATTGAATGAAACTTTCGTCCGAAGTAAACATTTCAGTCTGGTGTTCGTTATACCATTTAAGGGCATCATCTAAGTTTGAGAACTTTTGATACTTAAAGGCTGCAGCACATGCTAAGTGTTGACTGAGATTCTTTTTTTCC